>CM041791.1:37548829-37758838 GCA_023375725.1 Nephotettix cincticeps
TATTTCCCTAGCTAGAGGGAAGAGAAGGAAGCCAGAGGGAAAGCCTGGACCGTTCATCCGGGATGCCGACAGGCTAAGGAAATGCTTGGAGTGCATAATATAAGAAGGTCTGAGACCATGATCAGGCTTAAGAAAAACGATTTAAGGATACTGACGGGATTTCTAACCGGACACTGTAGGCTCAGGGGTCATCTGAGCAAGATGGGCATTGTCCAAGAGGGTGAATGCCGCTTCTGCCAATCAGGGGAGGAAACACCTAGACACCTATTGGCTGAGTGTGACGCGATAAGTCAGAAGAGAGCCAGAAGCTTGGGAACACACCAGGTGGCGGTGGAGGATTTTCCAAAGTTAGAACCCCTCGTTATACTAAACTTTATTAAGGCATTAGGACTAGAGGGGGTTCTCTAGGCAAGAACTAGAGACTAGTCTGGGGGGCACAATAGATCTCATAGGTCGCGGTGCAATCTTTCCCCTAGATTTTATCAAGTATCAAGTCAAGTATTAAAATGATAACTAATGAAATTTGATCGACTGTAATGGTTAGTAAAAAGATTGATGCTGCTAGGGAAATAGAAATATTTTTGGAAGATTCGTCGTCGTCAAATGAAGTTATTTTGAGTGATGAAGAAATAGGAATAGATATATGTATCTGTTTTGGTAATTTTTATGGAAATATAGTCAATAAATCAATATTTCAAATTTATCAACATAAAAACCTATTAAAAGCTAGAATTTTTGGGGGGCGTTGAGGTCTAAAAATGTTATCGGAAAGGGTTGCAGTAGTGTACCATTTGCGATTAGCAAGTTTGTGTTTTCGGGTATTTTTAACATAAGTTGGTTAGTTTATTCTATTTTTTAGCCCTTTATAACATTTCTTAGCTGAAATAGAACTCTGTATAGTAAAGACTTTGTTTGTTAATAATTTTTTTCTAGAAACCATGTTAATGGGCAATTTTAAGCATATAACAGTTTAACCAAAAAATTGGTTATCCGAAATGGCTCTCCCCCCTTTATTTCGGTTAACCGGGGTGTTACTTGATACTTGATACTTGATAAAATCTAGGGGAAAGATTGCACCGCAACCTATGAGATCTATTGTGCCCCCCAGACTAGTCTCTAGTTCTTGCCTAGAGAACCCCCTCTAGTCCTAATGCCTTAATAAAGTTTAGTATTATGAGGGTTTCAAACTTTGGAAAATCCTCCACCTGGTGTGTTCCCAAGCTTCTGGCTCTCTTCTAACCTATCGCGTCACACTCGGCCAATAGGTGTCTAGGTGTTTCCTCCCCAGATTGGCAGAAGCGGCATTCACCCTCTTGAACAATGCCCGTCTTGCTCAGATGACCCCTGAGCCTACAATGTCCAGTTAGAAATCCCGTCAGTATCCTTAGATTGTTTTTCTTAAGCCTGATCATCGTCTCAGACCTTCTTATATTATGCACTCCAAGCATTTCCTTAGCCTGTCGGCATCCCGAATGAACGGTCCAGGCTTTCCCTCTGGCTTCCTTCTCTTCCTCCTTTAATTTCTTTTTAAAAAAGGAGTCCTCCAGTGCACAACCTGGCTCCGGTCCAACAAAGGGGGTGGCTGCCCCTACCCTAGCCAGTTTGTCTGCTACTTCATTCCCCTGAACACCTTGGTGCCCAGGTACCCAAAGTAGTGACAACTTGTTGTTCTTCCCCAATTGATCTAGACTTCTCCGACAGTCCCAGACCATCTTGGATCCGAAGGCTGCTGAGCTCAAGGCTCCAATGGCAGCCTGGCGTTCTGACAGGATCACAATCTCCCTTTTCATGTATCCTCTGCTTAGGTTGAAGTGTGCACACCTTTCTATGGCCTTGACCTCTGCTTGGAATATGCTGGGGGAACGCCCCAGTGATTCGTTGTATTTGATCCTGGGACCAAATACCCCTACACCAGTCTCCCTCTACACCACCATGAACCCCGAGGGAATTTAGGGTTTAACCCCTAGCCACCCAAACTTTACTTACCATGGCCTTGGTTGTTTCATCAGGGCTAGGGCCACCAGGAGTTAGGGGGCGAAAAGGAAGGGCAGTCAAGCTTATATCTCTTGCCGTTCTTGCACAGGGTACACTTGGTTCAATGGGGCCACAACTTCTGCTGATAGCAGCCTCTCACTCTCCCTAGTTCTGGCACCAAATCCCGCCCTCCCCTCGAAATATAAAACCAGATTTTTCTGATGATTTGTCCAGTGCCCCAGCCTGAGGTACATCCTCCCTCACTTCCCTTTGGGAAACCACAACCTACCTGGTTGATGGCTCCCCACCCTGAAGGCAAGTCTTTGGGCAATGAGACACGATACTCAGACAGAGAATAATGGATTGTACCAGACTAAGAACAAATCCCCGCCATCTCGGGCACCCCTCAACCCCATACTAATGGACTCACAAACCCCGAGGCTACACATCGGTACCAATCCTAAAGTGTGGAAAGGGATTAATCATCGGGTTGTGGTCTTGTCAACCCCCTACCTTCCAGTACCCCTTGCTTGGAGGTGTTATCAAGGCTCCAATCCCAGGAATTTGGTCTCTTTGTAGTGTTTCCTATCACATTTTTTCCTTTAAAGTATCTGTTCTTATGTTGGTTGTTTCATCAGGTCCTTTAGGCCTGGCGGAAATAGCTCCCCGCGAATTGTGGAGGAAGTGTCAAAGCCAGTCTTCTCCATTCCAAGCAAGGTCTCCCTTGCTGTTCTCTCTACCACAAAGTGTAGGGGTGTCAGATTCAAGATCACCTCCAGGGCAGCAGTAGGACAGGATCTCATAGCTCCTGTAATGATAACGCACGCCAGCCTCTGTACTTTCTCCAGGGCTTTAGTTGTTCAACTTTGGTTCTACCAGCCCAGACCACGCACCCATATGTAATGATAGGCCTCACTAACAGGCTATACATACTTCTTAGTATATATGGGTTACAGCCCCACTTCTTCCCCCTATATTTCCTGCATGTCATCAGGTTATTACTAGCCCTGTTGGTCACCTCCTCTAAGTGTCTATTCCACATAAGTTTCTTATCTAGTATTAACCCTAGAAATTTCACTTCTGATTTCCACTCAAGCTCCTCCCCCCAAGCCTGATGGACTTCAGATGCTCAAGTCTCCCCTTTCTTGTGAAAGGCACACGTGATGTCTTCTTATGGTTGACTGACAGCCCCACAGACTCACACCAAGCCTCTGTACAGTCAAGCCCCCCCTGAATTAGATCGCAGAGAGTGTTTTTGAACCTCCCTCTTGCGATGATGACCACATCATCGGCATATCCGATGCATCACAAGCCCTTCCTGGTTAGTTTCCCAAGAGGCTCATCGACTACCAGACTCCAAAGGAGGGGTGATAATACCCCGCCCTGAGGGCACCCCCTCACTGTACCCATTTGAATAATTCTATTTCCTACATGTGTTTCCACCGTTCTTGTGGACAGCATATTCCTAATCCATCGGGTTGTGGTCTTGTCAACCCCTCTACCTTCCAGTACTCCCTCTATTGCTAAATGAGAGGTGTTATCAAAGGCTCCTGTTATGTCCAGGAAGGCATATAAAACGGTCTCTTTCCCGTCCAGTGCTTGCCTGATCACTTTTGTCAGCTCATATAGGGCAGTATCTGTTGATCTTCCCGCTTGATATGCGTGCTGTTGCTGTTGCTGATGTAGAGGGTAAACCCTCAGCACTTCTGACCTTATGTGGTTGTCCACCATCTTTTCCATTGTTTTCAACAGAAAAGAGGTTAGACTTATGGGACGGTAGGACTTAGGTTGACTATTGTCCTTTTTGCCTACTTTTGGAATGAAGGTTACCCTTGCCCTCCTCCATTTCAAGGGTATGTACCCCGTTGCTAAACTACATCTCATCATCCCTAAGAGGTAGGGCAGTATCTCCCTCTTTCCCTCTTGGAGTAGTGCCGTAAGAATGCTATCTATTCCCGGCGACTTGAAGGGCTCGAAAGAGTTGATGGCCCATTCTAACCTCCCTGGTGAAATGACTGCTTTAGCCACTTTCCAGTCATCCTTTTGAGATCTAACTGCTCTTGGTTCTGTTGTCACCCCCCCCCCCCAACGGTCTGCACCCTGGAAAATGTGTCTTCAGGAGAAGGAGAGTGCGTTGAACCTCATCCTCTGTGTAGCTCCCCGCCGGGGTTTGTAGTGACATTGTCCCATAAGTGCAGTCCCTAACCAAGGTCTTGTGCAGTCTGGCCCCCTCTGGAATAGAGGTAATTTGCCCACAAAACCTCCTGAAGCTGTCCCTTTTGCTCGCCTTATCTCTTTGTTGTACAGATTAAGGGCCTTGGAGTACCTTTGCCACCCTCCATCTGTTTTTGCCTTATTGAACAGCCTTCTAGTTTCCAGCCTTAGTTCTGATAGTCGGTTGTTCCACCAGGGGACATCCCGACTGGCTTAACCGGGGTGTTACTGTAAACTAAAAATATTATTATTAAGAACAGTAATGATTAACACGTTCGCTACGGGCCACTCGGAGTATCCGAGTAGTACTGGTCATGGTGTTAAATCCTTATGGGATTTTAGTTTTCTAATTAAAAAAAAAAAATTTCTAAACCTTAGTTTTGGTAGTTGAACACATCAATATGTTGATAAGGACCTATAAAATACTTGGTATTTGGTATTTTGTTTTTAATAAATTTCCTTTACGAGCAAATAAAAAATAATTAAACCCATCCCATGTCAAGCGCCCTCAGTTAAAGTGAGCGCCTGGACTGACTCCTGCCACCTCTTAATGTTCTGTTTTATTTCTCTTGTATTCCTTCCATTAATTTTATATAGTACTATATATCACAATTAGTTTATTTCCTGTGAATGTGCTGCCGATTTGTGGTACTCTATTATTATTAATAGATGTTAGACTCTTCCTCACACACTCAATACTCTTGTGAGGAAAAGATTTCCTTTACTTACAAAAATATAGCCAAATTTGTTTTTATTTTTATGGAAATAAGTGAATCTTGAATCTTGTTCGTGAATGAAGTAGGTCACAGTGAGAACAGTTTGAGTGGTTTAGTTGCTGTACTCAAAGCGGATGAGTGTCTCTGCCTGTTTGGGCCCGATCGCCAACAACCAGTCAGAGATAGACAATTTAAACAATTTTCTAGAAACCTTAAGTTTTCTAATCTCCAATGGAATGTTTAAATACTTGTAGAATTAGTATATAGTAGAATATAGTCGTTACTTTATAGAATATTATCACAAATTTCATGATCGCTTGAAAACAACTGAAAGCATTGGATGCAGACGAAAGTAGCGCCGTCAAAACACATACTGCAAAATAAAACAACATCTATTGAATGTTGCTTTTTTTTGCTTTATTTTGACCAAAGCCGAATAAATTAGTTGCTCAAAGACATTAGAAGCCAATGCCATCCATATCAAATTCACATATAAGTGTCAAAATTCACTGAGTAAAGCTGAGAAACAAAATGTCAAGATGGGCACAACATGAGCGGAACCGAATATGGCAGATGTCGTGCCCAGTGTGACATATGAGTGGAAAGGGTTAACCAATTCCATTAATCCTCCATTTATTAGTTATATTTGTAATCTTAGAAAAAGTGGCATATATATAATCTCCAAATAAACTGATGAAACATATATGTTGCTGTTTAGATCTTTGAACAGTTTGTGCAAGAGTCTGAACACCCACCACAAATTACAAATCACGACCCTGGTGTTTGGCGTCTATTACATGTTCGTATTAACAAGGTGAAACAGCTGATGGTAGTAGTCATGATTAACCCTACTGTGCTGGGTTCTGAAGCCATTGAAACACTCAAGAAACAGCTTGTAGAATTCTTCACGGCTGGGCCAGCAAGTGGAAAAAATGTTGTATCTCTATATTTACACACTGACAATGATGTTAAGTAAGTATGATCATAATTGTAACTTGTATTCATATATTATTTATTCACAAGCTATAATTTATTTTATCTGGAGTTTTATAGCGCTTGAAATTTATAATAAGTAATACGGTATATAAACATTACGTATATAAATTACCTTGTCTTACCTATGCCACTCAAACCTCATAGGTTTTTGGCCTCGGCAACAACAAGTCTGCACCTTTCCCTGTCTTCCATTCAACCCGCCTCTACTCTCAGCTTTCCCACATCTCCTCGTAACTGGTCCTGCCATCTTAGCCTGAGTTTCCTAGTGGTCGCTTTCCTCAGGGAGATCCTCCAATAACCTTCTCAGCATTATATAAATTAAACATAAATTTAATTAACTTTGAGACGTATAATTACTAGGATTCCAATTCTCGATACCTTCGATTTAGATAGTCAGGGCACTATTGATCCTCACTACTTCTTTCAACTCAGTGCTGATATTGTTCAAAAAGATTCTTTCATCATTATATATGAAGAAACCCTATCAACATCATCCATTAAAAAAAGCCCAAAAATAAAAATTCCAGGTAGTTAAACTTCAATTAAAAAGTTTAGTTTTCCTTTTAAATGAGTAGTTTAAGCTAATTGACCATAAATAATATAAAAAACTTTTCTATTAACACGATGCGAGTGTAGACCAGAACACTATGGGGTCAATTTCAACCTATCGTTGCGTAGCAACTAATGCTGTTAGTGTGAGCCCAGCTCTTCTAATTTTTGTCACCCGGGTGTAATTGTGTGTGTATTTTTCCTTCAAATACAACTAGAGTTCTGCGGGGACCCTAAAATTTGGGTAATTGCGTGAACCCGAGCGGTCGGGTTCGTACAATTACAATTAGATGACGGGTCGGGCAGGTATCTACTACCCGAAAGGCCACGAGTAATAACATTTCGCCCAAAACTTCTGACTCACACCACACGTTCACACAATATTATCGAATACAGATGTTCTCTTTGATCGAGATGTCAAACATCGAAGTAATTTTTACCGTCTTAACACATTCGATTGCACAACCTCACAGTCACCAGGACTTCGTGAAAATCAGGCACCCAGCTGTCTCCCTGCCGGCTCAAAATTATTGTGCATTCGCAGCATATTATCGTATCCATGTATAGCAGCTTACGCGATGAGGGAACCATTCCTTCTCTTGACTTAACAAAATAGCCGTACCAATATGAAGCTCATATTAGTCAAGTTTCAAATAGTGATGGAATTATCTGTGATTTTTCAATCACAGTGAAAACCGTGATCGCTCACCCGCTGGAACCGTGATTTTAAACTGTAATTCATGATTCATTTAAGTGATCTGTTCTTTTTGCTCTGACAGTATGTTGGCAATGTTATACAACCAATAAAGAACTTTGATTAGCTGTAGTGGTCTCGCTCTTCTGGGGTTTTCACTCAAATGAAATAAAAAAATTGTAATGTTAAGGATTAAACTAAATAAAGGAAATAAATAAACTGTTTTATTTTTTTAACGATACTTTCTAGTTTTTTCATTTGTGGACCCCCTGAAATCTGAACTAATTGGGACTGAAGCCTGTTTGGCTTTCCCGGGAAATAATATTACGCACTTATTTCGTCACTGTATTTGGGTAGTAAGCGACGGGAGATGCGGTGATTGGGGTTATACAGGCTGCGTCCCATGACATGCCATGCTAGTAGAGCCTGTGCCAAAAATTTATTACTCTTCCCCTAACCCACTCTTACTGGAATGCATATCATTACTGCCTACTGTCTGTGTCTACAGGTATTGTAGTGAGCTTGGAATTATGTTTGCGTGAAAATTTCCTTCACTTCAACAGTTAAAGATAAAAGATTTTAAGCAAAAAATCTGAGTTTGTACATCTTGTATTTTTTGTGTTAAACCTTGAAAAATTGAGGGGTTCCACTGTAATATTCTACCAACCACTTTAACTATTAACTACTTAACCACTATTAACCACTTTACACTAAAATAACTATTTTAGTATAAAGAGCACATTGACAATTTATTAAAGTGATCGATTTAATTTTAACAATGATTGTGTGAGGTGATAGGTTGAATTAAAAATAATAAACCAGAACAATGTGTAACATAGGTCTAATGAACCCTTGGCTTAGGGTATTGGCTCATTACATTTTCTGTATTTTTTGTTATATTATATAAATATACGGTTCAGCTCCGCTGAAAGTGTTATAATGTTTTTCTGCAGTGGATGTGTCAAGAGACAAAAATTCTATGTGTATTGAATTTGATCTTTTCGTTATTATTTGATTGCTGATTACATGGTGTGGTGCAGAACGCTGGGTGGTGGTGACAAAGTGAAGCGACCACAGGGACAGCTGGAGCTGTTGTGGGGCGAATCTCACATAGAGGAACAGCTGCTGGACCTCCAGCTGGAGATAGATCCCAACTTCTACTTCCAGAACAACACATGGGGTGCGGAGGAATTGTATAAGGCAGTCAAGGAGCTCGCCAACGTTGATGATGAAACCACTGTGTTGGACCTGTGCTGTGGCTCGGGTGGCATGGGCATGATGTTTGCCAAGGTGAGACTCTCAGTTGCCATTACAAGCTTTTACTATTTGACCCTGATGTGACAGTTAATGATTCAGTAGGACCCTTCATATCCGCTCACCTCGGTCAGGACCAAGCCCTTGGTGGCCTGGTTTCCATTTCAAAGTTCAGAATTAGCATACCATTATGCAGCTAATTCAGTTAAAAATAATTGTAACCAATGCTTTATCATCTGACTACAGGCAGACTAAAGATATGAACGTAATCGGATTCTCGATCGACGCCGATTGATTGTCAAAACAACCGATTGCTAGATATTGGTATTGGTATCAAGAGTCGATTGAGCAAAATTGATACCAATACCGGTCACGTGACAAATAAATACATTATTTCTTGGAAAATTTATTAGTTTTGAGATTAAATCAAATTTAATTCAGAATATCGGAAACCTCACTAACATCACAGTTTTGTCTTTGCCTTTGCAGACGAAAAAAGTACAGGTTCACTGAGTTATCTCAATTCGTTCACTCTTATTCCGTTAGAAAAAGTAGACCCATTTTGTTCTAAAATTAGTTGTAAGTAAATTCAAGGAAAACACAATTAAATTTAAAAAAGGTTAAACAAATCATTATTAGTTAGTAGTTTTATCTTTCTTATCAACTGACAGCTTTCGTTTCCTTCCTTGCGCAGCATAAAAGTAGTTCTATATTTTCACTTATAATATCTATTCCAAAAAACCTTGAGAGGATAACGCAACATTTCAAAGGGTAAATATTACAATGGACGGCTATTATATCAAATGTTTCATCGGTATGGCTAGTCAAGATAAAATGTTTTGTATTTTCCTAGGCTTGTTATTTCAGTTTGAAGTAAATAAAGCCAGTAGAAAATTCTCCTTAAGTAAATTTAAAATGACAATCTGTAATCTATAGTTGACAAAAATTCTAAATATCATTTAATAATTTATTGTTCAAATGGTAGAATTAATACCAAGCTTTTTTGAGCTGGTTTTGTTCGGTGATTTGACCTTACGCTTCATACCAAGTTTCATGGAAAACGGTTGGAAAGTAAGGAAGAAATTGATTTTTTTACATTTTCCATAAGAATAACATTGGGCGCTGTCAGACAACGTTCTGCGTTTATCGTGGACAGTAAATTTAACTTTTCTCTGGAACCGTTAGTCGTAGACAAATAATTCAAAATACTAATTTGTTTAGTTTTTTAAGCTGGTTTCAATGGTACCAGTCAAGTTATACTTTACTTTTATTGTTTTCGCTGAAAATTTAAAATTTGATTTTTTTGACATTTAAAAGCCCATAACTTTTGAACCGTCATTTTTACAGACATGCGGGTGGTGTCAAATTATTTATAAAATATCAAATTTTAATCAAAATCGTTAGAGCCGTTTTTGAGAAATTTTGATTTTTCACGTTTTTTAAGGGTTTTTAGGGGTGAACTACCCTTAAAAATCAAAAATTCAAAAAAATGAAAAAAACGCCTGGAGATACCGTGAATATATGCATACATGCCAAATTTCATCTAAATCGGACCAACGGGGTAGGCTGTGGCACTGTACACATCCAGACACACACACACACACACGGACGGACAGACATCACGTCAAAACCCACTTTTTTGGATTCAGGGGACCCCAAAACGGATATATCCACCCTCAACTCAAATTCGAAAATTTTGACGAAAATAAATATTTATATCCATAAAAGGAGAAAGTAAAAAATCTAGTTTGCACTGGTAGAGTGAAACATAAAGCTTTATTGTTGCATAAAACATTGTTTTGTATTTTCCTAGGCTTGTTATTTCCACGGCCACATCGATAAAAAAATCTAATTTGCACTGGTAGAGTGAAACATAAAGCTTTATTGTTGCATAAAACATTGTTTCAATACAGTATTAAAAGCTTGGAGGAAACAATTTTTTACAAACAGTAAAATTGTGATTCACAGTCCGACCGGATATATTTTGGCAACAGCAACAGACAATAGAGGCAGCCAGGTAGCCGGGGCCGGGCCAGTATTACAAAAACTACAACCTTGAGATTTATATAGGCAGAAGGGGGTGGGGAATTGTTTATATTTTAACCCGGTTATTCCAATTAATTTTTCAGTCAAATATTGCATTTGCTCGGACGAGTTTGTAAACCAGACATATCGGACAATCGGAACAGGTAGTTTGGGGGGTTTTGTACCCCAAAAATGGGGTTTTTGCGTTTTTCCCATGTAATTTTTAAAACTTTCAAATTTTATCTTTCACTATTCGAATCACCTTAAAAACTACACAATTTAGTTCATTAAAGATTTTCTCTATCTCCAACGGTTACCGAGATATTAAAAAATCTAAACACGTACTGTGTTTAGATTTTTAGGTTGTACTTTTATACTTTTATTTTAGTATTTTATTTAGTATTTTGTAATTTTATTTAGTGTTTTGGGGCTCTAATGTTAATTTTATGGAGGATAGGAAAAAATTAATATTTCACTTATTATCTAATATTTTTGGATGAAACCTGATATTTAGCTTCATGTACTCAGCCTTTATTTATTAAATGATTTAATGTGGTTGAGATCCATACATTTATGCCTAAAAATCATAGTTTATGTGTATCATGGCAGCTAACCTGCATACTCTTTTCCCATGTTAATCATATAGAGTTTAGGTAAACTCCTTTATTTGTGGTCAGATGTTGATTAAATTTGATATAAATAGTCAAAATATAAATTGTTTACGCTAGAAACACCTACTTTCAGCATTCCTCACAGCAGCAAACCTGCATGCTCTGTCCCATGTTAATCTTATGGAGAGTGGGCAAATAATACTCATATTTATTGACAGATAATGATAAAACTTTTCATGTTATTGATTGGGAAATTCGCTGAGTATGCAGTCTGCTGCGACGGGGGTATTTTAATTAGGCATTTACACACCCAAGTTTTGAAGATGATATAAATGGATGAAAATAAACCTTTACGCAAATATTCGATATTTCGGAATAGTAAATAAATATTCGATTCTGTTCGATTCAAACCCAAAAATCACTATTCGCACACCCCTAATCATTACATATTTAATTTTTGCCTCTAAACCAAAATTCTTTAACTGTAAGACGTACAATCCTAATCAATGTATGTTAAAGCCCTGCTTCTTATAGGACTGTAAAGAGGTAATTGGAGTAGAAGTGATGGATGTGAACGTGGATGATGCCAAGCGGCTTGCAGCCAAAAATGGACTGACTAACTGTGAATTTCTTCAAGGTTCTGTTGATGACCTCTTTCCAGAACTAGAAGAAAAGCTTAAAGGGAAAAAGGTTGTACCGATTCTGGATCCCCCAAGAGCAGGCATTAGTAAGTTAATTTTCCTTCATTTATAATTTATTCTGTCTGAGTTAATAATGTTAAACCATTGAAACAAACAAATTATTTTAAGTAGAACCTAAATTAAAGTGTGGATAACTTATCTTAAGTCAAGTAGCCAAACTTAAAATCTTAAGCTATGCTCACATCACAGCAGTGTAGCACGGAACAAAGCAATAGATGTTTTTGAATGTTTACTTTCTGCAGATAAAAAACAGGCATATGTCAAGGAGTCTGTGACTTCATGCACCACAACAAATAGATGTGGTAGGGAAGGGAATTAATTTTTTAATTTATTAGAGTGATTTTTCACAGTTACTTAACTGTCATATTGCCAATTTTTGATAGAAGTAGATATGCTCCTCTTGCTAAGGGATTGATCATTTAATGTAACCCACTATTGTCAATAAATTAGACATTTTAAAAAGGGTTGAAAAAAAATTATCAACAAACTATGACAAATCACTTAAAAGTTGTATGATCACTGGTAATTGGATGGAAGAAATCAAAGGCTAAAATTAATTTTTCTGAAAAATAATTTTTATATACATATATATATTCAGAATCAGTTTTCAGTGTCACTTTTCTTACACAGAACTAGACATTCATTATCATTATTACTATCAAGAATCAATTAATAAATCAAATCAAATACGGGTAAACACAAGTAATTAAAAGTTACACTAAAACAATAAAAAATTAAAAACATAATATTTTATAACAAATAATGTTTCTTGTAAAACTATCACAATTTATATTACAGTCTAAAAATGCATCTTCTGATTGCCTGATCTTTAACGTCTTGAGTGCCGCAGCCATTTCCATGATTCTCGCGAATAAAGTGCGGCAGTGTTTTTCATAAAAATGTAATGTTTGCCAAGAAAGGTCAGAAAATTTAATTTTAAAGATATTAATGTAATCTTTTTTACTTTCTTCCCTTATACATAGTACATAGTAAATGAAAAAATTATTGTTTTCGTCAAAAGTTTCGAATTTGAGTTGAGAGTGGATATATCTGTTTTGGGATCCCCTGAATTCAAAAAAGTTGGTTTCGACGTGATGTCTGTCCTAGTGTGTGTCTGGATGCGTACAGAGCCACAGTCTACCCAATTGGTCCGATTTAGATGAAATTTGGTATGTATGTATGTAATTATATTTACCATATCTCCAGGCATATTTCCATTTTTTAGAATTTTTTATTTTTAAGGGTAGTTCACCCCTGAAAACCCCTAAATAACTTGAAAAATCGAAATTTCTCAAAAACAGCCCTAATGATTTTGAATAAAATTTGATAGTTAATAGTGCATAGAGTACTAAGTAATGACACCACCCGCATGTCTGTACAAATGAAAATCTTATGGAGAATATTAAAAAATCAATTTCTTCCTTATTTTTCATGAAACTTGGTATGAAGTATAAGGTAAAATCACCCAATAAAACCCACTCAAAAAAACTTGTTATTACCGGGGGGAGGGGAGTTCCCTCGCCATAAAATTCTAACAATTAATTTAACTTTGATCCTCTTGTTGTTTTTTTCATAAATTGGATGATTAATTTTGAAACAATAAATCATTAATTCATGTTTAGATCAACTTTAAAAAATACAGTAGTTTTATTACATATTGTCGTTCTTAAATTTACTTAAGGGAGAAAGTATATGTCAGTCCACTGATACTGTTTATTTTTAAATTGTATAAAATTAAATTTTCTTTTTAGACGTCCTATGTTACGTCATAAAGTTAAAACTATAAATTTAATTTTTTTTTTCGTTTTGTGTTTGAAGTTCAATAAATTGTATAAAATAATATTTTACATGTTTTTCATCACTATAGTTAAAAAAGAAAGAATGTTTAAGTAAAATTGATCACAATTGTTAAAAAGCTAAAGTTTAGGTACACTTAGGGTAAAAACTATTAGGTATACAGATTTGAATCTTTGTACCATGTTTTTATAAACCTTATTGAACAATGTTTACTAACTTTCAGATTAAAATTGTGTTCATAAAAAAATATATAGAAAATATAAAAAACCAACAAAAATTTCATTATTTTTAAAAATTATTTATTTTTTAAAACTTGCAAATATTATTTGTAACCATAGAAACTTAGTTAACATTGTGGTATATACAGTAATACACAACAGAAAAAAAAATCACACCAATTCTTCTAGAGGTTAAGTAAAAAAGTGTACCTTAGTGTCGGAAAATTGACATCAAAACACTGCCGATGTGTTTTTAGTGCAAAACTATATAAAAGTACTTAAGGGTACATTAAATAAAAAAAAGTTATTTATAACAAAAATGTTTGTTTTACGCATAAAATGAAAAAACAGTTAAAAAAAATAATTTTTAGAAACTTAATTATTAAACATTGTTAAATTAAGATTATGTCTTTAATTAAAACTTCATTTTTTTCTGTATAGTTTAGCGAGTTTGCCGTGTTTATTGATATTTTATAAATGCTTTGAGCTATGATTATTCTTACCTAGTTGTTTATACTGTACCTATGTGGCCACTCAAACCGTCAAAGGTTTTTGGCCTCACCAACAGCCGCACGCCATGCGTCTCGGTCCTGCATGAGGTCTGGTGCATCATCAAGCTTCTGCATGTCCTTCTGCACCTGATAAAAAGTAACCACCACACCTGTCCACCGTAGTCTTGGCCCCAGTGGTCGTGAAAGATGCTCTTAAGCTATTCTTAATGTGGAGATCTTAATGTGATTATTAAACATTTTCAAGTTTAGCACTCTCCATGCCATGGATATTTTATGAAAGAGTTTTATTCGTACATGTTTGTGGCTCTAGCATATTGTTCCACCTATTGTACCTTACTGTACCTATGTGGCCACTCAAACCGTCAAAGGTTTTTGGCCTCACCAACAGCCGCACGCCATGCGTCTCGGTCCTGCATGAGGTCTGGTGCATCATCAAGCTTCTGCATGTCCTTCTGCACCTGATCCCACCACCACACCTGTCCACCGTAGTCTTGGCCCCAGTGGTCGTGAAAGATGCTCTTAAGCTATTCTTAATGTGGAGATCTTAATGTGACCTGCCTATCTGTCTTCTGCTTTTGATTACAGCAATGATGTCAGGATCTTGGTAGAGAGTTCTTAACACATTGGCTACTGAAAAAAGTACACTTTTGAAGCATCCTGGTACTGAATTAAATGAGAATTTATCTGGGTTTAAGCTTAAGAGTCTGCATCAGTGGTAGCCATTTTGAATTTAATGAGCAATTAAGAGCAATGTTAAATTCTGGCGGAACATACCTTCACTTTGGCGTCTGTCACCTCCTCCGTTAATTTATGACGATAGGTCAAGAAGATATAGGCGTCAGAATTTAACTTTGCTCTTACGGGACTAAAATTCAAGATGGCTACCACTGATGCAGACTCTTAATACTCAATAAGCACACAGAAAATGAATATTTACTTTCCATATATCTAGCTGTTTTATAATTTGGTACTACACATATTTAAATTTTTTTATTGCCTATTTACATTATATAGATTTAAAAAAACTTAATTATTCTGTAACTGTTATCAATCGATGTCCAGTTCGACTGTTAAAGGTTAGGGCTACTTTTAGGTTAGGTTATTCTACTTTACTTTCACAGTTGGAAACACTCAACTCATAACTAAAAATAAATAATCAAATCATTTTATTGGCAGGTGTTTACAGGACCGTAAGACAATGTTTTTGTAAAATGTTTATCGATAAATTAAACTTATTACTTGACATTTTAAATAAAAGTTACAAATACATTATTGTTGCTGGTGACATTAATATAAACATTATTACAACCTTTGCCTTGGGCTGGCACACCGCATGCAAAAATGCATTGACCTCGGTGGCGACTACATAGAAAAATAGGGAAAAGTCTGAACATTCCAAATATGTACAAGTTTATGCAAATAAGATGTTTTTCATTGGGAAAAATCACTGGGAACTTTACTTTACGGACAATCCTCGTGTATATATATATATATATATATGTATATATATCTATATAGTTATTACATATATACATATATATATACCCCGTCGCAGCAGACCTGCGTACTCAGCGAATTTCCAAATCAATAATATAATAATATATGACAAGTTTGGTAAAAATCTGTCGATAAACATGAGAATCATTTGCCTATTCTCCATAAGATTAACATAAGAAAAAGTGAGCAGGTTTGCTGCTATGAGGAACACTGAGAGTAGGCATTTATACCATAAAAAATTTTATTTTTAACATTTATACCAACTTTCATCAACATCTGTCCATAATTAAAGGAGTTTGGCTATTCTCCATATGATTAACATGGGAAAAGAGTATGCAGGTTTGCTGCCATGATAAACACATAAACTGTGATTTTTAAGCATAAACGTATGGGTCCCAACCACATAAAGCTAAACATGAAGTTTTATCCAAAAATATTGGTTAATAAGTGAAAAATTAATTTTTTCTTATCCTCCATAAGATTAACATTGGAGCCTCAAAATACAACGTACTGTGTTTAGATTTTTTTATAACTCGGTAACCCTTGGAGATAGAGAAAAACTTTAATGAACTAAATTGTGTAGTTTTTTAAGCTGATTCTAATGGTGAAAGATAAAATCTAATTTTTTTAATTACATATTACATTTGTATTACATACGAAATTACATATGTATTTTAGGGCTCCAATGATAATCTTGCCTTGTTAATAAATGCCTACTTTCAGTGTTTCAAACCTGCATACTCTTTCCCATGTTAATTTTATGGAGAATAGGGAAATAACTAACTCATATATTAATTGACAGATGTTGATAAAAATTGACATATAATATTATTGATTTGGAAATTCACTGAGTACGCAGGTCTGCTGCGATGGGGGTATTAAATTAATGGAAGAACTCAATTGGCCTGTTGCAACATAATTCTTATTTCAATTACTGAAACTTCAATACGTTTTTCAATTTCAAAATACAAAGCATATCGTCATTATCAATGCCAATTATCAGAATACTTTTAACCCTAGAAGTAGCGAGCTTTTTACTCTTAACTGTTACATAAAAATAATTAATAATATCTTCTTGAAATATCAAAGTTTAAATAAAAAAAGCATAACCATGCCCCCCCCTTATAACCACTAACCACAAAAGCAAAACAGGTGTCCACTGCAATCCCAATTAAGCCTACAAATGTTGTCAACTTCCACCCAAGCCAGTCACCGTTTATTTAAGGTGGGCCCTCCACTCCGCTCTACCAAACATTTGCAAGCCAAATTGGGAATGCTCATGGTCGGGATTTGAACCCTAGCACTTCCGAATGGCTAGAACGTTACGCTCGTCAGCGCAGCGCTTTAGCCGGTTAGGCTACCAGTGCATAGGAGTTGAAAGCGCTTACTTGGTTATAAGACCTGCCCGGTGGCAGTCTAGTGCACTACGAGAACAGGTTCGGTTGTTTGCCCCCAGAGGGCAACACGGTCACGTAGCCGCTAGTGTCCAACAAGTTCACTAAACTCATGACAGATGCCTCCACCTGCCACTTCTTATTGAATATGTAAATGCGTCGTAAATTACGACTTTGCCAGTTCTAGGGTTAATTATTATTCTGCAAAATAAATGTTTTCGGCATTTTTCTGAATCATTTACAAGCTGGCACCATCATTTCCAGGTACAATCGTATCGCAAAGACACTTGTTGTCCATGTTGTCTGCCACAGCCTGATGGTGGAATATTTGCTTTTGTCTTTTTTCACTAGTTCTTTGTCTTTTGCTATTTTAATTGAAATAATAACAAAAATAAAGTTGATATAGCAATTCTACATTAAAATAAATTGAATTGTGATTCGTAAGTTGGCCATTTTGTTTATATGTTTTTTATTCAGGCCTACTAATTTAATTTACAGATGATTTTGTTGATTTGACACTGTGTGGATCTGGAAACATGACCTCTTAAAATTCACCATGACATATATGAATTTCGTTGCTCTGTTTTTTAGGGTTTTAATAAATTACCGAATGTGTTGATTAAATAACATACTTTCATTAATTTTGTACTTATAAAATAAATCTTGAACTTTCACTTCAGGGACCCAACCTTGATCTATTGTTTAATCTAAGGATTTTTATGACTCCTGAAATACTTTAGGCTACATACAAAAAAAACTTTCTATCGATTATCTACCCAATCAATGAATTATTGTTACCCAAAACTATTCGTGCTTTCAAATTGGAATGTGGAAGTTTTGGAGGAGGAGTATTTATTGGTGATTTAAAAAAGCTTGGCTCAGTCTTAAAATTCCAGGCTCGCACACCACTGCTAACTTATTCAGTATGAAAGAAGTATAATTACTTTCTATAACTTACTCTTGATCTCTATGCTCAACTCACGTATTACGAATATTATTGATGGGAGGATTTTAAATTTAAGATAAACCTAAGCCTTTAAAAGCTGAAATATTTATCTTTGGAGAATTGTTTATGAACATTCTACAAAATGTTTTAACTATCTATGAGCATTGACTAGCGGTTCTTCGATACCACCGGACTAAAATATTTTGCTAGTTGGAATTTGCACATCCCTAATAAAAACCTAAATACAGTAAAGTCCAGTTTGTCCGGATTAATGTAGGTGAGTCTGAATCCAGAAAATCAAAAATCTGGACAATCTGAAATTAACAATCACAACAATCAATCACAAGTACAATCTGACAATCTGAAGTAAAAGTTCAGTGATCGTGAATGGTGCCTGCAATATTATTGTTGCAAACTGTATAGCTAACACACAGCAAATAGCCGTAAATGATTATCAAGTCTAGACAATTGAAGCAGTACTTTTCACTAGTTTATGTAAGAATAAACACTCCAATTAAAAAAGAAAACCTTTTTGGGGTGTGTATTCGTATGTTATGCAATCATCGTTAGTATTATTTACTGCAACTTGTAAATACTGTGGTTGCGTCTGAAATTTTGAAGCTGCTGCTGATGGAACTATTAACTATTATTAAATATTTTTTAACCTGATCTAGATAAGCTAGAATTCGGATGCCTTGGATCTGTATAAACTAGACATTACTGTATGTATTAATATGTAATATATTGGGATCCGAGATAGAGAAACTTTGGAATCACTAATTTTAAGCGAAAATGTTTAGATTTTTTTTGTTTAGTTCAATTGAACTAAACCGTTAACAATAATGAATAAAAATGCATCTCCATTCCAAATTTGTAGAAACAAAGGTTTGTTCAGTTTTCTTTGTCTCTGTTTAGGTGCAATGTTGATTTCTTCTTTGAGGAAAATGAAGGAGGCCCAGCGCATAGTATATGTATGCTCTAATCACAAATTACCATCAAAAAATATCATGGACTTGTCCATAAGAGAGGGTGACCAAGGAGAGGGTAAGGGCACAGACCCTTTTTTCCCTACAAGAGTCATACCTGTGGATATATCTCCACATTCTCTACGATGTGAGTTGGTCATTCTACTAGAACGTCTGGACATGAGCAAGATTCCAAAACCTCTTAGAAGTCCAATGCCAAAAAGCAGAAACTTTTACTATCAGGGTGAATGGGAAGGAAGGAGTTTCAGAGGTGCTGGTAGAGGAAGAGGTATGGGGAGAGGAAGTCCTTTTGCCAAACGAATATTTAGACCTCCTCCCCCGCATATGAGGGATCTTGGAGGTTGGGTTCCCCCATCTTCAGCCAGGGGTCGTCGACCTCCTTTGAGCTTTGGTGGTCCTCCAGTTTATGATGATGGCTATAGAAATTACGACACTATGGATATTGATCCTTATATTCCTCCACCACCACCACCTCCACCTCCTAGGGGTAATGTTTCACAGCGTTTGGCAATGGCGAATGCAATGCTTGAAAGAGGATTGAGACTGGCGGAGGAAGCTATTAGGGCAGAAGATCACTACCGTAGGGGTCCCCAGCCAGTACCTCCTCCGTACTCAGGGAGAGGGAGAGGAGCATACAATATTCCTCGTAGAGGTTGGGGAAGTGGAGATGGTTACACACCTCGTCAAGCAAGGGGAATGCGAGGATCCAGAGGATTTGCTGGTAAAGGAATTAGAGGAAGCAAGTCTGGCGATGTTTGGAGGCACTAGGGAGATTGAACTTTCTACTTCAGATTCTAGTAGATGTCAGTTTCTGATAAGACGCTTGTTCTATTTACCACTTACAATACCATATACCAATTACAATACAGTTGCTTTTACATATATTGTTTTAATCCAACCACATTTTGTGCTCCAGAGGTTAAGATAATTAGTGGTTTATTCTTGTATGTTAATTGGTTTCTTAAAATTTTTGGTTAATTGATTCATTTTCGTGTTATAATTGTTATTGCAATAAAATTGCAATATAAAATCTATGTTGTATGTATTTGTTCTCTAATGACATTTCTTATTGTATGTTTTACTGTGTGATCAGCAATATAACTGTAAAACTCTCATTATATGAGTTTGAATCCAATCCCTGCGCTACAAAATTATTCTATATATGAATAATATTAATAAAGTTAATGAATAATTTTAATATCATTAAAAATATTCTAATAAAAAAGATTAATGTTTTAATAGACTCTTCCACTTTGGTAAAATGTACCGGTGGTACTTAAGAAAACCAATTTTAGGTTAAAATATATATATCAAATATTGTTATTTTTCCGGTTTTGGAATATGAATTATGATTTTTTTCTTACAAGCTGGAACCTGGAATGAAACAAGAACTGTAAACAGTCACATACATTTAAAAAGATAATGATACTAAATCATACAAATAAACAAATTGAATTAATTCAGTAAAATATACAAGATAGATATAAAACTGTCATGACTAAATGTCATAAATTGGATTAATCTGTTGATAATTGTCATTCATTACCAGGGAGCCATTTGAGTTCCCTGGTGAGTATGTATTCATTTTTTAATTTGCTTGGTTCCTGGTCAGTTTATTCAGCAGATTGGGGTTAATTTTTACAAACAATCTTCACTGTCTCTCGCAACAAAAAACCACTTAAAACAATTATTAAAGTTTCTATCTTCAGATTTCTGTAATTTTACAAAAAATTTATACTTTTACTGAGACCCAGAACATTTTGGTGGAAAATTAAAAAGTTAGTTTTAAAGTAAATGTTTTATAAAGGCATAGTTACATTGAATTGAGTGACTAGTGGATTACTGGTTTTGTTAGAGCAAAGTTTGTGTACAAAATGATCATTACAGTCTACTGGACTCTGTATGGTTCATCATTGATATGTTCTACTGTAGCTCTATGTACTAGCTAGTTTTTGAGAGACATTGTATCTGCAATATTGATTTAAAGAAAAAATTATTTAATTTTTATATTAAAATAATAATGGCAATTATTAAAGAAATAAAATGCTCATAGCGGTGTGTCTTATCATGTAAAAATCAATTGAAGACCAAAGAAAAGAAATATTAATTCTTATTTAGTCTGAAATTAATATTTTATTTATAAAACTAGAGTTAAACCAATTTTTTCTATTAAATTTTACTTTTTGAAGTGTTTTTATTATCAATGAAAAACAACGTATTTACAGTAAAATCTTTTTGTGTAATTCAGCGAATGAGTTACCAAAGTTAATCACTGAAAAAGAGAAAGCGCAACTCAGGGGATGAGTTGTAGTCTTTTTAAACCCTTAACTGCCGTTTTGAAAGTTTAGCGGATTAATAGTGAAGTTGGTGACTACCAGAAGAAAACGTTTGTCAAGTTTGCTCTTTCTTCATCCTTATTTTGGTGGGCAACCAAAATTTAGGATAATTGGTCCGAGTCTTCCTGAGGGGCTCATTGAGTCTACCAGTGAATGAAAAGTGAGTTGAACTCAATTGTAGTTAGTGTTCTAGAAAGAGCTTCGGTTAACTCAGCGAGTTACACCAATCTCTGATAAGGCCCTGACATTCCTCAAGTGTAATGGGCCTAGTGTAACATTAATTTTTCTCTTGATTACATACTTAATTATTTTATCTTCGGTTAAAAATAAACTGAAATTTTTATTTTTATTATTGCCAGATCATTCATTAAGTGTCATCCATTTGGTGAGATAACAATTAAACTTTAAAGTCTGTTACATCCAATTCCGCTGCCCTAAATTTTTCTATCTTGAAACACTGTTAAGAGTACAAAGTAATAGGTAACATTTTTCTTTTTGGGTTTTTATTGGATTTGCCTTACAATCATACATATATTAGTCAGTTTTTACGCAACTGTTGTCTTACATATAAAAAGATTTAAATTAATTTATGAGTGTAAACCTAATACAATCAGAAATTCAGAAAATTTTTAGGAACGTGAACTTAAGTAACTATGATTCAAACAAATTAGACTGGGATGGTGGCGTCATCCTGTAATCCAGCTGCTTGGAGGTCACGAATTGTGGATAGTTATGAGCGATGGTCGGTGGGTATAGTGTTCTCTTGTGTGGATTAACGTCTACACTATTGAATTCTGTGTTAATCCGCAAAGACCATCCTCATAATTAAACCAATTCGTGATTCAGAGGTCGTGGTTGGGATTCCACGTTAAACTGTAGGTCCCTTAGTTTCCATCATCTGTTGGGCTATTAATTAACAGTCCTGTCTAAGGAACATGTCAGCCTTAGTCAGTAACAAGACTACAAGGGGGTCGCGCCACAATCATCTTACACTCAATCCTCATTCATATTTGGCTTAAAATACCTACCTTGTGGTATGGTCTCCATTTCAATAATCTAATCTTATCTAATCTAATATGACATTTTTGCAATTGTTACTTTTCTGTCATGTAACCATCTAGTAGGCCTATTAAATTGAAATTTGTGTAATAACACTGACCACTGTGTGGTCTGGTCACATGATTTGATAAACATTAATATGATCCTTTTACGAAATTTATTCAGTATATTTATTCCACATACACAATTTTAATAAATTTCCTAATTACTTGTTTTGGTGTTAAAAAAGGCAGGAATAGTATTGTTTTATTTTTATGTTTAATGAAATCAATATTTTTTGTTTATGTACTTAGATAAGAAGTAGGTAAATAAATAAATATGTAAGATTTTTATATTGAAATAAATTTTGTAACTAGTTCTCTACGGAAGAAAATCTGTATCATCAAAGGAAATATGTTTGAATTAAATTTGATTTAAAATTAATTAATTAAAAATATTCTTTTTTCAGGCAAGCGATTCATGGAAAAAATAAAAAAATTGTCCGAGGTGAACCATCTGGTATATGTATGTACGAGCCAATTTCCACCAATACAGAACTTTCTGGACTTAGCAAGTAGGAATGACAAACTAGGATGTCAAGAGTTAGATCCATTTATGGCTAAACGAATAATTCCAATTGACCTTCAACCACACACATTACGTGTGGAATTTGTTATTCTTTGTGAGCGATTACACTCTGATGAATTACCCAAGTTGAAGCGATGTCCTAAAATAAAAAAGAGTACCAAGAAGAACAATGCTCAGTCAAAGAGATGGACCAGTCCGATTTATAGTTGTAATGGACATAACGGGATGTTTCCGACATCTGAAATGGTCCGGAAGTATTACAGGAGAAAGATTCATCAAGAAGTAGACTATCAGAAAAGAGACTCCTTGTATCCGCCACCGTTACGGGGTGCTTTATATTCTGGTTATGAAAACGAATATTTCAATAGCACTTATGTTGAAAATGAAAATAGATTTTTATATCACAACAGAGCTATACCAAAATACTCTGTTCCTCAGTACCATGAAGGAAGATACTCACAGAATCTGGCCAGGTTTTATGATTTTCAGAGAGATATGGGAAAGGCATTAGATAGTTACTATCCCCCTCAGCTAGTGTCTACCAAGCTTGCATATGCTAACGCACTTGTAGAGGAAGGTATGAGGATTGCCTCTGAAGTATTGGATGACCAACGCTCCCCTTCAGGTAGATATTACCAGCGGCGCACGAGAAGTTCAATGAAAGGAAACAACCTCACTAGCAACAAATACACATATTAAGGTCAATTATCTTTACAGCACAAGTGTGTAGTCAAGTTTAATAACAATTTAAACATTTTTTCTTATTATTTAAAACAATGTTGATTAATAATTGGGTTTTTATATAGTAATGTTGATATTATAAAACCCATTATTTCTGATTGTAAATTGGTTTATCTTCTTTTTGCCAGTTGTGCTGAACTCTTGGAAGTAAATAGAAATATGTAAATGAAAATTGTTTAAGATAAGTGGGTATTTTCTGTAAAAGCCCACAAAGGTTGTATCTTTTTTATTTAATTTTAATTCAGTATATTTATTTTACATTCAATGTACTAATTAATAAAAATAGCAAATGAATGCTATTTAGTATTCAAAGCAAAAGGAAAAAGTCGGTCAATTTACTCTTTAAGTCAACTATTACACTATTTTTATTTTTAGTGCAATTTTTACTTTCTCCCCTTAAACATAGTATATGAAGAAAGTATTGTTTTCATCAGAATTTTCGAATTTGAATTGAGAGTGGATATATCCGTTTTGGGGTCCCCTGAATCCAAAAAAAAGTGGGTTTCGCCGTGATGTCTGTCCGTCTGTGTGTGTGTGTGTGTGTGTGTGTGTGTCTGGATGTGTAAAGAGCCACAGCCTAACCCCGTTGGTCCGATTTAGATGAAATTTGGCATGTATGTATCTATTTACAGTATCTCCAGGTGTTTTTTTTTCATTTTTTATTTTCAAGGGCAGTTCACCTCTAAAACCCCTAGAAAATCATGAAAAATACAAATTTTTCAAAAATGGCTCTAACGATTTTTATTAAAATTTGATAGTTTATTATGTACAGAGACATGACTGTAAAAATGAGGATTCAGTTATGGGCTTTTAAGAGTCTGCATCAGTGGTAGCCATCTTGAATTTTAGCCCCGCAAGAGCAATGTTAAATTCTGGCGGAACATACCTTCACTTTGGCGTGTGTAGTGGTGTTAATTATCAAAGTATCAATGTAAAACTTTGGAAGTACATTGATGAGATGTGGTTCAAGGGCATGACCTTTACAATATGTTCAAATATTTAACTTGATATAAAAACAAAAATCCAGGAATATTTTACAAAATATATCATTATTATTTTTTGATTGAGAGTGAAAATAAGAAGTTCTGTATGGTGGTGCCCTGCAGGACTGTAATACCTTTAATTTAATTTTTCCGTTAATTTATGACAATAGGTCAAGGAGATATAGGTGCCAGAATTTAACATTGCTCTTACGGGACTAAAATCCAAGATGGCTACCACTGATGCAGACTCTTAAATGTCAAAAAAATAATTGTTTTAAATTTTCTGCGAAAACATTAAAGGTAAAGTACCACAGAAACCTGCTTAAAAATTTAACAAATTGGTATGTTGAATTATTTGTTTACGACTAACATCCAGAGAAAAGTTAATTTTAGTGTCCATGATAACACAGTACGTTGTCTGAGAGTGCTCAATTCAATGTTAATGTCAATGTTATTCTTATGGAGAATATTAAAAATCAATTTCTTCCTTAATTTACAACCGTTTTCCATTAAACTTGGTATGAAGCGTAAGGTCAAATTACCCAATGAACCTCACTCAAATAAGCTTGGTATTACGGGGGGGGGGGGTTCTCCCATAAAATTCTAACAATTAATTTAACTTCTCTCTTGTTATTTTCAGAAATGGGATGATTATTTTTTATGCGATAAATTTTTAAATGATATTTAGACATTTTAAAGAGTATAATTGTTTATTACAGATGTCGTTTTTAAATTTACTTAAGGAAGAAAGTAAGTGCAATCCACCTTATTTTAACTATAAAATAAACTCATTTTTTAGGGAAGACAAAGTGCAATTTAATCCTATAATAAAGACTGAATAGTTTGTAGAAGTCAACATTTTAAGTGTAGGTTTCAGTAATATTAATTTATGTATCTATTTATTTATATTCACTTTTAGTTTTATTTTATTGTTAGAACTTTTTCAATTTATTTCTTTGTATTTATTTCGAACTGGTTTTAAGATTTCATAATTTATTCACTTAAAATATTCAGAAGATTTTCTGAAAATAAATAGTGGAAAATTTAATAGCATAAACTTTACATTTGGCAAATACAATTTTATTATTTGTTTTTAATTGTTATCTTTGAAGTCATCTTAATTTTTTTTGTAAATTTAATGATGTAATAAAATTTTCTTTTGAAAAAAGTGAATTTCTTCCTAAAGCCATTCATAGATATAAGAAATCCTTCATTATATACAAATATTTAAGTAAATGTAAAAAGCTTACATAAGCTTACAGTAAGCTTAAAAGCTTACAAAGCTCCTCTGGCCAGTGGTCACCTCTGGCTAATCTATGTAACTATGACTGCTACGGTACCTCGTAGTGTTTAACTCACTGCACAGGCCCTATGGTGATAGACAGTTAAGAAGAGCATTTCTTATCCTACGTGTTTTGGAGTAATTTACTCCATCTTCAGGGAATACAAATCCATAACAATCAATATAAAATCACTCACAAATATTTAACATTTAAAAAACTTTTACATACATGTTATGACCAGCACATGTGTCTAATGTGTAACTACAGTTTTTTTTTAATCTGAGTGTAAGCTACAGAACCTTTTTTTACAGTATTACAGTAGGACCCCTCATATCCGGCCACCTCGGGACCAAGACCTTGGCCGTATAAACCAACCTAATAAGAATGCAGTTCATAAATATGTATACTTGATAAATATAATGGGGGTTTAAGTCTCTTCTAATCCCGGACCTGTGTTTATTTTTCTAAATTTCAATCCCACAATTTTGGGATTAAATAAGGCCGATCCCGGGATTATAGTTTTTATTACTCTAGGATATTTTTTTTGGTGAAGATACCCCAAAGAATACCCCTAAAATAATTTTTTATTAAAGTTGTAAATTATCAACAGTTTCAACTTATAAAATCGTAAATCTGGAAGCTTTACGAATTTTAAACAGATAACGAATGGTTAGTTTATTACTAAAATTAAAAAAATTAACATACGACTCACTCTCACTTAAGAATCTCAATCCCGGACTTAAATATTAGTCCCGGGATTTCAGGATCAAATAAAGCCAAACCCGGGATTACCATTTTTATAAATCTAGGATGTTTTGTTTGTTGTAGACACCCCTAAAAGAATTTTTTATTTTTTTTACTATCTGTAAATTATTAAAATCTGTATCTTGTAAAATCTGGTAGCTTTTGGAATTTTAAACAGATCACGATTGGTCATTATTAAAATTAAAAAAATTAACGGCACATACTACTCACTCTCACTTCACAAATATCTCTCGATAGCAACTAAAAATATTAATTATTAGTTGGACATCATGAAGCAAAAATATGTAAAAATAAAGCCACCTGTGGGATGCCTCGATTCGTGGGAATTATCTGCAACGGAAGGAAGTATGGAGCGATAAGAAAACTTCTGAGTGCTGCATCAGTATCCAAAAATAAGTTTTGTCATTGTTGAATTGCGCTTCGGTTTTAAGGAAAAATTAAACTTGGAGAAAGGTAATTGGTAAATAACAGTTTAAAGAGATGTAATAAAAAGATAAAAACTATTATTTATATTATATTATTATTATTTAATATTATTATATTCAACAATAATGATGTTATTTAAATTGTTTACAAAAATGTGTTTTCCTAAGACGACTTTTGCTGTAGTTTAAACATTCAAATCACAAAAAAAATTGTAAAATAATGATTTTTTCAATCCCGGGATTGAGATCCTCTACTCCCGGGATCCATAGGTACCCTAAAGCGACCGGGATTGAGAACTCTAGTCATCAACCTATGAAGGTTTTCTCAAGTATCATCGCTCAGATGAAACCTTTTCACTCTTAATCCGTGTACCAAAGTCAATCAAAGTTTTTTTTTCAATTTTGACGCCAGTCATTAAGCCATACTTTTTCTCACATTTAATTCATTACATATTTTTGCCACAGATTCGCCTAAACCAATATATTCGGTCGCATTAAGGTTTTGTTTGACAGTCACCGTGTTACGATTTTGTTTTGACACACTGTTTTTGACAAACTAAACGTAAAACAACACTGAAGCAATAAACACAAAATTAAAGACGAAAAACAGTAAAAAATTTTAAATGCCTATCCACTTCCTTGTGTGAAATATGTTAGATCGTGGATATGTTTAAGGGAAGGAGGTAGGTAAAAACTTTAAAAAAATTATTTGAGTTTGTAATAATTATGTTTTTAAATCGCAATTACACCTAATTTTACTTCCACTAAGGGCGGCAAGCTCAAAGTCTAGTGTTCAGTGTTCATGCAGTATATTGTATCGTCATATTTGTTACTTTTTCACTTTTCTCTCTTAGCCTGCCTATAGTGAAGCCAATACCATAGCAGAAGCATCAGCTGCCATATGCTGTACTTAATATTGTTGTAATGATTGTGAATAAAGTGAGGTAATGTTATTACATTACTATTACAACTTTAATCCTGATTTCTGGAAAAAAATTTTTTTTAATAAATGTTCCTTTACTTTAATTTCAGATTATCACAGAAGGCTGAAATTTTTACTGTTCTTTTTATAAATGTGTATAACACATTCTGTGCCAAAATAATAGATGTAGTTATTTAAATAAAAAATGTTTGTATTTAATTCCCTGAGGGAAATAGGTTGGATCATGGATATATGCCTTAAGGGAATATATTCAGTTCTTCTTAACAGCTGTTCTTATTCTTTTGTATTAAAAATTTGATACAATAGCTCTGGTAGTTTCTATGGAAACCTGTTACATGTTTCCCATCTTAAAAATCACCAACACCCCCCCCCCCAGAGCTAAGACATATCCATGTAAAAATGTAATGGAAATAAAGTTAAATTTATTTATAAAAATTCTAATGTCACATATAATGTTTACTTTTTGTTGTAATATTATAAGTTTCCTGGCCGGGAACACAGTGACAGATTACTGAGTATGCCGGAACATTGGAGATCCAGATTACTGAGACTGTACTGTAATAAGCCACGGGTTGTGTCAAACCTTCCTGGCCGGGAACACAGTGCCAGATTACTGAGCATGCCGGAACATTGGAGAGCCGGATTACTGAGACTGTACTGTAATAAGCCACGGGTTGTGTCAAACCTTCCTGGCCGGGAACACAGTGCCAGATTACTGAGCATGCCGGAACATTGGAGAGCCGGATTACTGAGACTGTACTGTAATAAGCCACGGGTTGTGTCAAACCTTCCTGGCCGGGAACACAGTGCCAGATTACTGAGCATGCCGGAACATTGGAGATCCGGATTACTGAGACTGTACTGTAATAAGCCACGGGTTGTGTCAAACCTTCCTGGCCGGGAACACAGTGCCAGATTACTGAGCATGCCGGAACATTGGAGAGCCGGATTACTGAGACTGTACTGTAATAAGCCACGGGTTGTGTCAAACCTTCCTGGCCGGGAACACAGTGCCAGATTACTGAGCATGCCGGAACATTGGAAAGCCGGATTACTGAGACTGTACTGTAATAAGCTATAGGTTGTGTCGAACCTTTCTTATAGTAGCTCATCTTTCTAATTCCTGGCCTTTTAATACTTAAATTATCAATGACTTTTGAACAACCTTTTCCCTGAAACTCTTCCCAGACTCAAAATCAATTTCTCCAATTCTCTGTGATTTTCCAGGATCGTACAATCCTGCATTTGTTATGGTAGGAATTTTAAGAGGTTCAAAATAGTTTTACAAAAACTTAAAAAGAAAGAAGGAAAATAAAAATAACACATTGTTTGACTAAATTTCATTTATAATAAACATAAATTCATCATAGATTTTAGATACACAACTGTATACATTAATTAATATCCCAAAGTAGGAGCTTTGGTGGTGGAGTATCTTGAGACAACTACTTTTATAAATAAGAGACTAGCATTATCCTTATAAAATTGAAAGTCCAGACAATTTCTGAAAATAACTCAACCAAATTTGATATTTTATACTAAGTTAATTGCATCATAATAATAACATAACACTTCTCTTGTTATATAAAAATTCTGGACTATTATACACAACGTCATCTACTATGACTACCATATTTGAGACAAAAACTAACACTTCATGAACACAAAATACTGAACTATATTTATTTATACAGCAAACAAATTTACTATTGTTTCAGGAATGTCTAATACAAGGAACTAACTTTTTGTACATGAATGGGCAATAAAAAGTTCACTACTAACTAGCAGAAGTTTTTAATTTTAAGAGTTGAAATCAGTTCATTCAGATGTCATAATCATCATTACACTCGAGAGATGTCTTTGATTTATGACTGAGTCAACTCAGAAGCATCAGTCCACCCAATATTACATAATACATATACAGTACATGATAAATATTGTTATCATTGAGTAAACAGTCTTTAATAGTTCCATTTCATAAGTAATAAATAATACCTCAATTAAGTTTTTTCAGTCAGAAATTAATTGTTAATAATACGTATAGTTAAACTTTTGAAGAAATGGTTGGTAAAACTTATTGATAAACTTAAAATGCTTGGAAATGGTTGATCAGGTTTGCTGCTACAAGGGACAAAATATGTAGATATTTAAGTACTAAATTGTTTCTTTTTTTAGATGATTAAATTATAACAATTTAAAACCACTCCCCTTTAGTTAAAAAAACGGTGTTTTGGTATCTGGGAACCTCAAAGTGAATCAAACACATGATTTATGAGTAATTATAATCAACAAACATACTTTTATTGCAACAGTCTGGATACTTACCAGATTTCCATTGCTTTAAGTAGGGTATATCAGATGTTATACACAAGAATTTACTATAGCATATGTGGGAAAGAGCTAGCCATACCATTTACCTATCCCGTTAATAATAATTTTAGAAATTACTCTTAATATGTATGTTTTCTGCAATGAGACTTTTCATTCAATAATACACCTTGACCAAACAAGCTTCATATCAACTTTAGGTATTTCAAGTGATAAGAATACTTATCAATTTTTGGTTATCCCTCTTAAGCTTAATATTGTGGTTTAATAAGACAATGTTATTTTCATTTACTTTGTTTACCGTTTTAAACACCATGATAATTATGTATTTTAATCATAAAATTAGAAAAAAATTAAGCATGCTAAGTTAAGCTCAGAAATCAGATATAGTGGGGAAAAACACTTGCTCTAAGTGATTAAAGGAGCAACATTTTATCTTACTGTAAACATAGTATTATTTATAGGGGACAGAACATTTTTTGAAATTTGATTATTCTTGATTTTGCAATTTGGCTAAAACAAAACTTATAGTTCAAATTGAATTTAGGTGTAGCACAAAAATTATTTCAGTATACTAATTTGAAAGAGCTTAAATTAAGACTTTATGACCAGTTATATAACCAACAACAGTTGGTTTTGCATGTAGCATTATAAATAACATGGTGTCGGGCTTAAGTCTTACCATGAGACCTATGGTAATAGCTTCTTCCCTATGGGAAACTCGCTAAAAGGGATTTTTTAACAGTCAAGTAGCTCGAATTTAAAATAGCATGATCCCACAGTCTTCCCATTTCCATTGCTCTAATAGCCAATAGTACTCGTCTCAAGACATATTTTCATTAGTATAATTATGAATGAACTATTAAGAAGCTGATAAATAGGGAATAAACATAAGCTAGTTATTTTTTAATGCCATGAGTTTTTGTCTTTGAAAATTTTAGAATAATAAAATATTTAAGCATAGAATTAAGGCAAATAATTCATGTACCTACCGAATTGACTATGAATTAGTCTTGATGTTAAATAGAGTTGCAGAAGGAGCTTATCTATTCATAGGAAAACTAGAAACATAATTTCTCTTTTCTGTCACAAAGGTTAAATTATGAGGGATTATAAGTGTATGGAGTTACTTTTTGTGTCAATGCCCATAAGGTATCAAATGTTAAACTTAAGTATATAGATAGGTAAGGAATATTTATAAATTTAATGATTTTCTATGTCAATAATATCTGCCTACCGTTTGAACTATTGTGTCTTAGGAAAAAGGTAAGAGACCCCTATATGCATACATTTCCTAACAAAGAACTTTGAAACCGCTGTAGAAGATGGACGACAGTGCAACATAAATGCGGTCATTCGATGTTATGTATTTAGAAAAGTCCTTGCACAAACTAATGCATAGAAGGGTCTTAGGTTTTGAGCCAACTGCGTTTCAGGAATTATTATGAAAAATTGTAGTCAAATTGTTCAGAGCAACGAATCCATCAATGTTCATTATAAAATTACATGTAATTTATTTATTTATTTTTTATCAAGTTTACTTTTCTTTTTTGACATGGATACGTCTTAGCTCTAGGAGGGTATTAGAAATCCGTCAGACCAAAATTTGAAACAGCGACACCATTAGCTTAATGAAGTCATATGGCTAAGGACAGCCGTTTAGAGGAACTGAAAACATTCTCTTTAGCTTTAGACATATCCATAAACTATTTCCCACAGGGAAGTAAATACTGTACACTCATTTTATGAAATCAATTTTTATACAGTCTGCTTACATTATTTTTTACATAAATATTTTGCATTGCATAATATTTTTCCTCCTGACTTTTGGGGGGCATTTCCCTTCATTCACCTTATTCTTGATAACAGTTACACACACTATTCACACTTTCTGAACTCATACTTCATTATTTAAAACATGCTAGGAAAAATTTGAGAGTTTATTTCATTACCAAAACATTAAGTTGTAGTAAAGGTGCAAAGACACTCAAGTAATTTTTAAGAGGAATTTGTCCATCCTACAGTTTTAAAACCATTTATAACCCCAAGACTCATGTAAAATTTGATAGCTCAAAATTAAATGATTAGTGATGTAACACACACTTCATCTCTATTAAAATAACTTATATAATTTCTTTCTATAAAATGGAACTATATTATATTTATCTATTGAAAGACCTCTAAAAATATTTTGTTTTGGAAATAGTCGCAAAATTTCATTAACTTTTTACAGAAGTTCAGACTTGCCTCTTCTTCCATTTAAAAGCACAGAACATTTGTATTATCGTTTTTTTTAACATGAAGGTTTTGTGATTTTATTTGGAATTTATAATAATATAATTTAAAATATATAATTTATTTTAATGTTTTTATTAACAACCTCAAAAAAGGTTTTAATGATAATTTTTAAAATCAACAACACTTGAAATTATAACATTTAAAAGAACCTACATACACAAAGACAAACACACACACACACACACACACATATACAAAATTGATTATGAAAAAATAGATAGACAGACAACGACATTGCAAAAGTTCTGAATGGATATGTGTGACAACTCAAATTAGAAAATTTTGCTGAAAAATGCATTCCTCCTAATACAATCAAATATGTGGCACAAACAAAAAGAGAACAATATTCAAAGGCCTTTACATACATCTCCTCGTTCATATTATTTTTTCCTTTTCTACTATCTTAACTTGCCCTCATAGACTAACATGGCAAAGGTTACATCAAGGAATGGTTCAGCCAGGACAGTATAAGCCGGTATCATCAGAATCTAGACCTGTGACATTGCTCCCCACCCACTCGACTGTTTCCAAATACGAACATTCAACATTTACAATAATGCCATGCAAATAATACTAAAATCACAAACTCTTTGGAAAATTAGGCCCACTAATACTAAAATACTACTTATAAATCTTTACATTATACAAATATTTACAGTTTTCTTTTTCAACATCATTAATGAAAGCTAAACTATGTTTTTATTTTTTTGTGTATGTTATTATAAATAATACAGTACATGTAACTTACGATAGATAAAAAATAACATTCATCTAATATATGTCAGCTACCTATCTCGTAAAAATTCTAAAATTATATAGTAAAAATAAAAGTATGTAGTCTTTTTTCACCAAATATATTGTTTTCATGCTGGCCCAAAAAAAATAGTGATTCACCCTCTCAAAAGATGTATGTAGTGATTCAATATAAGTTGATATAAAATGCATACAAAAAGTAAAATGAGAATTCCAAGAGAAATCTTTACTCAAAGAAGCTTTAAATTTAAACTCAGCCACAAGTGATTTCAGTAAACAATTACATGATGATCGATTAAGACCAGGTGTTACCAACAGCTTTTTAATAAACACTGCAGTTTTCAAGTTCAATTTTCTGAAATTTATAGAATGGTTTTGTTTGCTCATTCCTTTAAATACGGGTTGGAATAAGGTCTAGACAATTTCTTTTTCCTTTGTCATAAGGGGTTTTACTGTAGATTACAGGAGCAGCAGATGCTATTAATTCAAACAAAATGGCTTATTAGCTTGGTTACTGATTTCATGAATCAAAGACACGAACATTAAAGATGATTTCAATCTTGAGATCTTACATTTAAAATAACCTTGCATTGCTAAAGCAAAAATATCATTCATTTGAGGTTATGCTGTTTTTTCAGACCCATCACCACCACCACAAGCTTTGTGCACTATTTGCAAATATTTCAGAGAAGACAAAATGAGGTTATAAAATAAAATACAAAACAAAAGGGGTGGGGTGCAATAGTCCCCTGTGCGACCACAGGAGTGTTAATTAATAATAGTTAATAATTAATAAGTTCAGAGCCACTTGTAGCCAGTTCTGCTGACAAGAGACAATGTGTTTTTTGTGATATCTGGCCTTAGAAGGTTAAATATTGATTCAAATCAATATTTTGAAGTGTTGGTAGAAGGGTAGGGGCAGACTTTAGAGTTTAATTATTTTTATTAATCCTAGTTCAGTTATAATGTGTTTTAGGAAACAAATCTTTGGTGGCACACCATTTTCCCTCTAAATTTAACTAGAGTAAATAAATACTTTAACACAATAAATAATATACTAAAGCTTATAAAGAAAAGTTACAAAGTGTCAATGTGCGGTTGACTAAGCGGGTGCTTCCCACCCCTTGGGACAAAAACTTTTTTTTAAATAACCATATAAATCAAAAGAAAGGTGTTTTAAATAACAAATATCCTTTGACTTTTATAGGGTAAAAACATAGTGGAGTGGCTAAGCTAGACAGACAGTAGAGGAGAGCACAGCTGAACATTTTTAAGCTTACGGAGGGAAGTACGTAGAAGTGTAAAATACCCTCGTCGCAGCAGACTTGCGTTCTCAGCAAATTTTCAAATCAATAATATAATAATAATAATAATATATTACAAGTTTTATCAATATCTGTCGATGAATATGATAGTTATTTGCCTATCTCCGGACCATTTTTACGAGAGTTATCGTGTTCACAGACACATATATATATACGAATATATATATATATATACCGTATATAAATAAAAATTTTAACGACTTGTTTTTGGCCTCGGGGCACCTAAACACGAAAAAATAACATGGTCCCGGGCTTAAGTCTTGCCATGAGACCTAATGTAATAGCTTCTTCCCTAAGGGAAATTCGCTAAAAATAGTGGATTCAATTTTTCTACGGATAAATATGAGATGTATTTATATAGCATCAGGTTCTAAGTTCTAAGGAAATAAACCAATTGGTTATTGATAAACTAAAAACCAGGATATATTCATACTACAGTGGAACTCCTGAAATCCGAACTAATTAGGGCTGAAGCCTGTTTGGATTTCCCGGGAAATAATATTACGCACTTATTTTGTCACTGTACTTGTGGTGAGCAAGGGAAACGTAGCGATTGGGGTTATACAGGCTGGGTGAATTAGTGTTCGAAAGGGCAGTGACCTTGGCGGGTGGATGTAAGTCCTGTGTCATTGTTGCTAGGCGAGCGTGTGCTAAAAATAAATCACTCTCCCCCTACCCCCACCCCTACTGGGATACGAATCACACCTGTCTACTGTCAAGTGAGAGTTTACCTGCTGATTAGTGTGGATCGCTAACAGTTGAACGACGTGATGTTCATGCGACGATGACTTGGAATTGCATCCGTGTCAAGATTTTCTTCACCTCGACAGTTAAAGATAACAGACTTCACGTGAAAAACGTATGTTTATTTTCAATCTTGTATTGCATTTTTTTGTGTTAAACCTTGAAAGATAAATATGTGTTTTTAAATTTTCAGCTATTTCATTTTTTTCTCGAGAACGTGTTCGGATTTGTTGGAATTTCGGATTTCTGAGGTTCAAATTTAAAAGGTTCCACTTCATATAAAATTAAAATTTGAAATCCCCTCTTTTTAGCGAATTTCCCATAGGGAAGAACCTATTACCGTAGGTCTCATGGCGAGACTTAAGCCCGGGACCATGTTAGTTTTTCTTCTTTAGGTGCCCAGAGACCAAAAACAATAGTCATTAAAATTTATATATATGTGTGTGTGTCTGTGAACACGATAACTCTCGTAAAAAGGGTCCGATCGGGACTAAATTTGGTAGAGAAATGTATTTCTACAATTGCTCAGACGAGTTCGTAATCCAGACATATCGGTCAATGGGAATGGGTAGTTTGGGGGGGTTTAGTACAACAAAATTTGATTTTTTGCGTTTTTCATATGTAATAATTTAAAAAAATTTAGATTTTATCTTTCACCAATAGAATCAGCTTAAAAAACTACACAATTTAGTTCCTTAACAGTACGTTGTATTTTGAGGCTCCAATGTTAATCTTATGGAGGATAAGGAAAAATTAATATTTCCCATATCAATCAATATTTTTGGATTAAACTTGGTATTTACGTTCATGTTGTTGATACCCACCCGTTTATGCTTAAAAACCAAAGGTTATGTGTTTATCATGGCTGCAAACCTGCATACTCTTTTCCCATGTTAATTATAGAGGGAATAGGCAAACTCCTTTATTTATGGATAGATGTTGATGAAAGTTGGTATAAATGTTAAAAATAAAAATTGTTTATGGTAGAAATGCCTACTTTCAGTGTTTCTCACAGCAGCAAACCGGCACACTCTTTCCCATGTAATTCTTAAGGAGAATAGGCAAATTATTCTCATGTTTATGGACAGATTTTTATAAAACTTGTTTTGGGAAAACTCCCCTCTACACTCTTGCATCACATCTCTACTAAGTGCTTGTGAAGCTCCACTAGCATCTGGGAAAAAACTCTCCCTTACATTCTAACGTTGCCACTCTACTTGTTGCTTGTGAAGCTCCACTAGCGTAGGGGGAAAACCTACACACCGTTTACACTCTAGCGTCGCCACTCTTCAATGTTCTTATCCTTATAGATCTTGAGCGATTAGTGACAGAAAATTTACTTGATTCGAGGTTTGTTTCATAACTTGAAATTTAGATGTTCATTCAAGAAGACTAATGTTGAGAGAAAAAATAGTGAATAATTCCTTTGAAAGTTATTTTTTGTTTTGTACTCCCATTAACACAGCGTCTTAAAAAAACTTGGTAACTACAAACCATAATAGATATTATTTTAATACTGTTAAAAATTAATAAAGTTATTATTTTTAAATATCAAAGTTCACAATCAAAATGGTATTTAAAGTTAAGCATTTAAAATGATTTAACTCTAAAAAAATAAATTATCTAATAATAATGAAAACCATTTCATAAAATGGAAAATATTTTTAACATACAAATTAATATAATAACATTTTAACTTTTATGAATAGTGAAACACTTAATTTACATAGATCAAATGCAAATGTCTATACTTTGGCCAGATACTGAGGATTTTTGTCAAGGAATTCTCGCAGTTTAGAGGGGTAGTCAGTCATGACTCCAGTTGCTCCAAGCTCAAATGCTCTTTCGTACTCATCTTCATTGTTCAACACCCAAATATATACCTATAAAAATTTAGTAAATACTTTTCTTAACCATGTACATAAAAAGGACCAATATCCTACAGTATATATAAATTCTTATTTAATTATAAATTTGAATAATTGCAATGATACAAAAAAGATACATGATATCCAAATTTTGTTTGGATATTATGTTTTAAATGCATGAGTGATCATCATGCACATGGAAGTGTTGGTCTCCCGTTGGCTCCATGTCCAATAGACTACCAAGTAATGAACGCACCGTCACGTCACCATGCGCTCTAAACAAGCATGGAATTGTCAAGCTATGTCTTTTTTTGTTACACTACTAAAGCCTTCCTAAATATGTTTGTTTGACACAAATTCAGTGTCAAAAAAGGTCTGTGGGTGTGTGTGTTCTTTTAAATTCAATTAAGCTAAGTACAGTTTTGTTCCAAATGTTGGGACAATACAGGCAATCATCTCTTATGCAAATGTGTTGACTTCAAATGAGGTCAGGCTTGGAGATGCAGCTGTTTGAATGTGAGGAATGAAAATGATGGTGCAATCAATCTGCGGTATTAACGAACCAATGTTTTTATACTTTGTGTGAATATGTGAATATATTTGGATTTTTTTATTTGAAATACAATATTTATTATTCATAAATGGAAGTGATGCCAGTCTATAACATAAGATGGCGGAAAGGAAAGCCCTCATACAATTTCGAATGGCTAGGCCTATTAATATAATATTTGAATAATGTCCTTTAGTTGAAATAGATTATTTAGTAATTACATGGATTCTTATCTCAGGGTTAGGGTAGTCTTGCTGCCTTGAATAATGTTTTATTAATTTAATAATTGTCTAAATAAAGTCCAATTGGTTAAGTTAAACATAGGCCTATAATGGTGCTCTAATCAGAAATTTTGAATTGTCCTAAGGTGGGTCCAATTCACATTGAATTTAAATAATAAGTTAAACTGATGTAAAATTTGAAAAAGAAAATTTAAATAGTTTAGAAAGTTACAATATGCCATATGATATTAATAATGAAGTAAAATCTTGAATATAGGCTTGAACAATTTGGAGTCTTTTATGAAATCAAGATGGAGGGTTTACCACACTGTAGTCATTCTTCAGCTCACATATAATCAGGAATCTTGTCAGCAAATAATAAGAAAAGGAAATAGGGAAATTTAAATGTGAGCCTCTTCTTCCACAAATTAATACTGGGGAATATTTTCACTAGGAACTGAGTCCTTTAATATTAAAGTTCAATTTTATCACTGGGACAGCAGGAACAGCCCTTTCACTTCTAATGTTGGCTGAACTCTCCACTCTCTTCTTGGTGTGTAATTCACACATTGTTGAACAACACAGTTGGATCACATGTTCACTGGTTACTTAATTTAGGGCCTTAAGGACTAATTTTGAATTACTGTTTGTTATGTTAGTTTTTTATTTATTGCAATTTTCTTACATTACATATATACAGGGTGTTCATTAAAGTCGGGGACAAACTTCAAGGGGTGGTAGTACTCATCAAAATAAACAAAAAGTATTCTATAAACATATGTTGAAAAATCCTTTGTTTATCCGCTAGCCACCATTTTGTATTTTATACAAAAAACGTTATACTGTATATATATATATTTATATATGTATATATATATATATATATATATATATATATATATATATATATTAAATTGATGATAGGTGTGTTGATTGAAATTAATTTCGTTTATGGATAGGTTAAATATTATTTTGGTATTTATTAAATGAGGAATATTTTGATAGGTATTAATTATGGAGATCAATAATTATTATATTAAAATTAAATAATAATTATGATTTTCTGAAGAAGGGTAATTAAATGGTTATTTTAACACAAATATATGAATTAATTATCTAAAGATACAAGAAATAATATTAAGGCAATTTAACAAACTTAATGTTAAATAATGAATGGTTTCATGAAATACTACAGCAGCATCAGCCAGTAAGTGGATAGATAAAGTATGGACAGGCTAGCCTTATCAGGGATTGTATTGGAGCAGTACAATAAGCCACCAGACCTACTAAGCAGTCTCTGACACTTGTGTCCAGTCCCTAGTTTCCTAAAAAAATCTACAACAGGTCATAGGTACTTCAGGAAATACCTTCACCATACAGAAAAGCTGTGTTCGCCCAATTGTAGGCACTGGGAAGTGGAAGTGGATTATGTTAACCAGTACTCCAGTAACCAGTACTTTTTTGACTCAAAATATCACAACATAACAAACATAGCAGAAATTACCCAAACGCTTGACATATCCTACCGCTGCACCAAAAGCACAACAGCTCTACTGGCAAACTTCTACCCACAGATGATGAAAACCACCAACAACACCCTAAACGAAATGAGCCAAAGACACTTTGATGGCATTCAAAACCTAAATATTGACAAACAAAAATACCAAGTTCTCACATTCAAACAGTCAGAAAAGAGGGAATTGGAAAAAATGGGCTACAAAGTATCAACAATCCATGAATTTCAAGGACGACAAGCTGAACACATAGCGGTGGTAAGAATGTCACAAAATAAGGAGGATATCTACGAGTCAAGAGCACATTGCCTGGTTGCAATATCGAGGCACACAAAGTCATTCCTATACGTGACACCGTCCCCTGATGACCAACTTGCCACCTGGATACTGAAAGTGAATACCCTTTTACCCACTGACCTCGACACAGTAGAAGTAATGACAACAGCCAAAGGCACTACTGGAACCTCACCTACCCTTGACAGAGAGACACAAGTATGCAGCCCAGCTGATAAAAAAGAAGGAAACAACTCTCAACAAGTGCCTGAAAATACCCATAACCATTTTTTAGCCAAACCTCAACAACCAAAAGAAAGACACAAAACTCAGATAATACACAAATCAAGAATACTTTGGAACTCAAGTCTAAAACAAATAAAACACCCACTAAACAACGCACAATCACACTCGCACATCAGAACATTAACTGGCTAGACCCCAAGATAGACAGACTTACTCATTTCCTGCATGAGAAAAAACCAGATTTAATTCTTATAACAGAACATGGCCTGCCTCAAGAAAATCTGGAGATCACCCACCTAGAAGGCTACGCACTTGTAGGAGGTTATGCAAGAAAGAGACATGTCAAAGGAGGAGTGGCAGGATATGTTAAAAAAGGTCTTGAAAACAAAACCAAACTCATAAACACAAGTACTAATGAAGCAGAACTCATCTGTGAGACCGCACTGTTTGAAACAAAATTAAAAAAGAAAAATCTTCAGGTGCTAGGGGTGTATAGATCACCATCTGCAAAACTGGAGGACGCCATTGAAGTAATGACAGAACAACTTAATGTGGCCTTTCAATCACACAAGCACATTGTGCTTATGGGCGACATAAATGTAGACAACCTTGTAGAAAGCAACGCAAACAACAAACTAGAAGACTTTCTTACATCCTATGCCATAAAGAGGATGGTGCTGCCGGCAACCAGAACTACAGCTGAATCCGCGACATCAATTGACTGGATTTGCACAAACATAGATACAAAACTCGTTGAAACATCAGTGATCCATACTGGACTATCTGATCACACAGCTCAGATTGCCAAACTAAACTTAACAAAGCCACAACCAGAAGAACTAAAAGAGATAAAAAGAATACTTAACAACAGAACCATGAACCTTTTCAAAGACAGACTACAATTACAGAACTGGTATACTGTCCTATCAACAGAAGATGTATCTGAAGCGTATGGTAAATTTAACAGAACTATCCAACTGATACTAAATGAGACCTGTCCGATAAAAATAATCAAAAGGAAACAGCATAAAACCAAACATATTTGGGACGAAGAATGCACAAGACTGAAAAGCGCATATATCGAAGCCCTGGAGAAGGAACTATGTACTGGAAAAGTCGAGGACAAGGCAACAACTGTGGCAAGGAAAAAAGAATATGATCAAAGACTAAAACGTCTCAGAAGGGAGCATACCACAAGGCACATAGACACAGCAGAAAACAAGTCAAAAGCTCTGTGGCAGGTGATAAATAAGGAAAAACAAAGAAAACAATCAAACAATACACCAGTACAATTAAACTTTCAAGGAAAAATAATAAATAGCCCCCAAGAAATAGCTACATGTTTTAACACCTTCTTCGCTACAGTAGCAGACAGAACCCTTAGAGTAAACAACCCCAACCTACAAACCGCTCAACTCAAACCACCCACCACACCCACAAATAACCATAACTTCAAATTCCAAATCGCAACAGAAGAAGAAATAGCAAAAGCTATAAAATCAATGAAACCGAAAACCTCATCTGGAATCGATGAAATATCAACTAAATTACTGAAACACTGCAAAGAAGAATTGACTGGCCCCCTGACAGACATCATAAACAAATCACTTACACAAGGAGTCTTCCCCCCCCAGCTGAAAACCTCAAAAGTATACCCCAAGTATAAAAATGGCCCACCAAATGAAACAAGCAGCTACAGGCCAATATCATTAATACCAACCTTTGCAAAAATAATAGAGAAGATTGTTTTAAGCAGACTTGTGTCCTATCTTGAACAACACAGCCTACTCACCAGCCAACAGCATGGATTCCTCAAAGGCCGCTCAACAACCACAGCCCTGATTCAGCTTGTAGAATATATCGTGGATCAGTTAGAAGAAGGCTCAACAGCGACCACCCTTTTTCTCGACTTTAGTAAGGCTTTCGACTGCCTGAACCTTGAACAGCTTCTTCTGAAACTGGCAGCCCTGGGGGTCAAAGGAAGAGAAGCAAATTGGTTTAGAAGCTACTTAAAAGGCAGAAAGCAGCTGGTTGAAATAAATCACACTGAACACAACACAATTTACAAAACTCATTCAGAAACCACTGATATACATAGAGGCGTCCCACAGGGATCAGTACTGGGATCAGTACTGGGACCAGTACTGTTTGTACTTCTAACAAATGACTTGCCAGAAAATCTGCAAGGTCCCTGTCACACCGTCATGTATGCAGATGACACAGTCCTAACACTCGCAAACAAGTCAATAGAAACTCTAGAAAGAAACACAGCATCAAAATTAAACAAAACCAAGAACTACTGCAAAGAAAATGACCTCGTCCTGAATGAAAACAAAACGGTACAAATTATATTCAACAATAGAAATACCACCCCAGACATCACCCTACCCGGCCTGGAAAAGAAGAACGAGACAAAGTACCTTGGTATAACAATTGATGCCAACTTAACATGGAAACCCCACATAGACCAACTATGCAAAAAACTTGCCTCTGCCAACTATGTTATCAGGAGAATTAAACAAATAAGTGGAACCTATACAACTAAGGTCGCCTATTTTGCCCTCTTTGAATCCCATTTGAGATATGGGATTGAAGTATGGGGAGGAACCACAGCAACCAACCTAGAACGTGTCCTCATACAACAAAAAAGGGCTATCAGGTGCCTAGCTGGCATCAGCCAACTAGAAAGCTGTCGCGGACCTTTCACTGAACTAAAAACACTGACCGTGGTATCACTCTACATTCGCCAAACCATCCTTCACGCAATAGCCTCACAACAGACCAGACACAGGGATCTACACCGACACAACACCAGACATGCCACAGACTTCACTCTTCCAGTCCACCACCGAGCACTCACAGAAAGAAAACCCTCCTATAAAGGAGCAGTCTTCTTTAACCTCCTCCCAGAAAACCTGAAGAAAGAAACCCCCCAACTGTTTCAAGAACCAACTCACAGACTGGCTGATTGAAAGACCTTTCTACACAGAAAAAGAATTCACCAAAACCTGAAGAAAACCAAATAAAATAAATCAAAGACTGTAATTATTGTTATATGTAAACCACTTTTTGACGCAATACTGTTCTCCAAGAATATGTAAATAAAGTCTATTGTCTATTGTCTATTCTTGTATTCTGTGAGGACATTCTTCAGAAGGCTCATTTCTGCAGTTGAGTGTTCTTTCCTCTGACACCATTTTGGGTCTCGAAGCGATTATGCTTAGGAATGAAATAATACTCTTTTCCATACTACGATGTAATCACCTATTTTCGATATGTTTTTTCAATGTTGAAAGTAGCGATTTGCCGGCCCAGGAAAGACGCCAGCCAGATTCGCAAAAAGACCAGGCCGGCAAAAGACCGATACCAGGTCTTTCATCATCTCAAAACATAAACAAACTACAGTCTTAAAAGAATGTACCTCATATTTCTCTCACATAAATGCTGTCATGTCTTAGTAACAAGAAACATCAAAACAAATATTTTAAATATTATATTATATTAATTAAATATACATAAATATTTAAAGGTTATGGTTGTTGGTTTACAACGTACTATTTAACAACAACCATAAAACATGAAAACGTGTCCTTATAATTAAAAATAAGAGCGGATGAAATCACGCAGAATCTTTTGGCACCAAAATCTAAAATCAGGTACAATGATGAATATCACAAATTTCATGAATTGTTGGGTAAGGAGAACGTAACACCTTCACATGTAAGTGATTTTGTTGGTTTACTTGTCTCATCTATCTCAGAGTAACAAAGCTAGTACTCTTTGGAGTGAATTTTCAATGGTCAACCCTAGAAGTGGTAAAGTCGTAATTCACGACGCATTCACAAATTCAATAAGAAGTGGCAGATGGAGACATCTGTCGTCAATTTAGCGAACTTTAGGCACACTGTCAACTTCGTGACAGTGTTGTCCTCTGGGGGCAAGCAACCGAACCTGTTCACGCAGTTCACTAAACTGCCAGTAGGGCATGTCATATAGCCAAGTAAGCACTTTCTACTCCTAAGCACGGTGGCTGTATTGGCTAATGCGCTACATTGACGAGTGTAACGTTGTAGTCATTCAGAAGTGCTAGGGTTCGAATCCCGACTACGAGCAATCCCAATTTGGCTTGCAAATGTGTGGTATAGAGGAGTGGGGGCCCACCTTAAATAAACATTGGCCGGCTTGGGTGGAAGTTGACGGCATGTGTAGCCTTAATTGGGATTGCAGTGGACACCTGTTTTGCTTTTGTGGTTAGTGGTAATAAGCGGGGGGCATGTTTTATGTTTTTTGTTTATACTTAATATTTCCAGATGATATAAGTAATTATTTTTATGTTACAGTTAAAAGTAAAAAGCATGCCACTTCTAGGGTTAAGAGTGTTGTTTAAAAATAAAAGAAAACATTGATCACTCCAACTTTCCTAAATGGCTTTTAACTAAAGTTATTATGATTTTATATTATTAGGCATATGACCTGATAGTAGTGAATGGGACTTTCTAGTTAAGTTTGAACAAATACTACTTATGGAAATGGACTAACTGCAAGGTGGTCATTGGGGGTGACCTTAACGCCCAGTTTGACGTGACATCGGACAAACGATCAAAAACGGAGCTTCTTGACCTTCTCAGGCAACACAATCTCTACTACCACAATGATCGTCCGACTCGGGGTGACGCAGTCCTGGACAATGTTTTCTCCGACCTTCATAAGAATGATACTTTCTGTGCAACTGAACCTTTCTATTTTTTTTACCTTTGGTAGTTGCCTAAGTTCTTGAGTAGTTTGTTGTCTTAATGCGCATTTCGCCACTCTTGTGGCATCATCAGAATATTTAATATTTAAAATAAAAAACACAAACGGCACCTTAATTAAGTGATAAAAAATATAAATTTATTTACATCCGCGCACTTTCACTGGTCACTCCCGCATTGTTCGTGATTGCGCGGCACGACGGCAGCCAGCGTGTGCTGTACGTTTGCGCGGTGGAGGTATGCTTTGTTCAAGCCGACTGGAGCTTTCACTGTTGGCTGCGTGGTGTGAAGAAATGGGGTAGGGGGTGGGGTTTTCCAAGTTCTGTATGCGGTGTTGCCGGTTTTCGTTGGGCTTTACACTGTTGTCATATTGGGCGGTCTCTATTTTGTGTATTGTTTGAAATACTACTGAGTTATTAAATTCTTCTTTCTTGTTGAGTAAATTGTTGGGTCCACATTCATTGATGTATTTGAAAATTTGGTAACTTTCTTGTGTTTTTGCTGTCGTTTTGGAGTTTGTTTGGTTTAAAATTACAAGGGAGTCTGGGAATTTCATGGAATGACTGGGGTTTTGTTTGAGATGTTTTGCTACTATTGAAGATGGATTGGTATAATGGCCGGTATTGTGTTCTTTAAAACGTTGTTTGAAGGATCTGTTGGTGTAGCCAATATATTCTTTTGTGCAGGGAGAAGAGCAGGTTATCTTGTACACACTTCTTTCTTTTTTGGTATAGTTTGTTAGGTTGTAATTCGGAATGGGGTTGCATTTTACACGGTATGCGGGTGTGTATCCTGATTTTTTGAAGGCTTTACCGATTTTTTCAGTTATTTTGTCTGTGTATTTTATTGATACTTATTTTTGTGGAGAAGATTCAGGGCTTTTGTTTTTTAAGTTGTTTTTGTTAATTTTCTTGGACATTTTGTTTATTATAGTATCTATGATGGAAGGGTTATATCCATTGTTCTTTGCTATTGTTTTTATGATGTGTTTTTCTTTTTCATATTCTATTCATATTCGCTGACTGGTTTATGAACACGAATAAGACTCAAACGATGGTTTTTGGTCTTAAAAAGAGGTCAGATACTACTAATCCTGAACCGTACCTAGGTGTCAAATTCCTGGGTGTTATCCTGGACAAGAATCTGACATGGTCTCAAAACATTGGCCATCTATGCAAAAAGCATAGTAGGCTAGTGCTTTTATTTCGTAGGTTAAGAGATCTTATCCCTACTGAGTACCTGAAATCAGCTTATTTTGCACTTATCCAGTCAGCACTAAACTATGGGATCATTTTCTGGGGAAACAGTGCACACATTAATAGAATACTAGTCATCCAAAAAAAGTGCTAAGAATAATGGCAAATGCTGACCGAACTGAACACTGTAAACTCTTTTTATCTTTTTTAATATAATGACTGTTGTTAACCTATATATTTTTAATATACAGTTATTTAGTTTTCAGAATCTCCACTCATACCCAGTGAGAGCTGATATACACAGCATGAATACCAGATCAAAGAACAAACTAGATATCTCCTATACCCGATTGAATAAAACAAAAAATAGTTATAGAGCACTAGGTATGAAATGTCTAAATAAATTACCCATAAACTTTCACACAATGACTTTTATTAATTTTGAAACTGTCATTCAAAAATGGTTAGTTGCTCATCCTTTCTACTCCATAACTGAATTCTGTGAGGAGCAAAAATAATGGTGGGTATAGTTTTAATTTAAGTTTATTTAAATGTTCCCGCCAGCTGAGTTGAACAGCTGGCCCTGTAGTTCAAGGAGCCGCCACGAACCGCGCCACCGTCGGTGGTGGGGGAAGGAGTGGGGAGCCCTGGAGACGACGACCGAGGGCAGCTCCAGTGGTCATTCGTTCGTCGGCTCTTGGACCTGAAGGTAGTAGCAGCTCGCATCCGATTAGTTAGGAGACCAAGGGGTAGGCACGTGGTCCGCGGGAGTATGTCCGGGATAGCCTCCTTGTTCCTAGATACTAACTTTGTGCGAGTAATAGTTATTAATTTGATTAATAAAGAGTTTTTAGTTGTCCGAGAAAGGAACTTTTATTTAATTACCAGCGTTGAGTTGAGTTTTGTAATAGACAAATTAAGTAAGCACCCAGGTCGTATTTAACAATTCAGTAGCATACAAGCCTAAAAGAAGGCTGGTGTTTTATTTAACAATTCAGTAGGATACAAGCCTGAAAGAAGGCTGGTGTTTTATTTAACAATTCAGTAGGATACAAGCCTGAAAGAAGGCTGGTGTTTTATTTAACAATTCAGCAGGGTACAAGACTGAAAGAAGTCTGGTGTTTGAATTAAGGTAATTCAATTAACAATAATTATAAAAAGAATAGAAAAAGATCTTTTCCAAATTGTATAGGAGTTCGTGGGCGAGGATGATACCTAACCTCTGAGATTTGTGAATTATATGGTAAAGGATTTCTGAGCCCTCACGAACTATATAAAAATAAAAGTAAATTAGTTTCTCAAAATTAAACTAACGAACCCTGGACAACTCAGTGTCCCTGAGGCTATCCGAGGCAAACCTAAAAACGCATAACGGACCCCTCATCTGTTTGTAGCGTTACAATTCCTTGCACTAACCCTCTCAAAAATTAAAATCTAATACCCGTAGCGTACAACAAACTAAAACTATCTCTTACATTATGTAATTCTATCTTATTTTGTTTTTGATTCGTTTTTTGTATCTCGTCCTCCTAACTCCATTTCCAAGACCAAAAAGTATAATTCATAATTTTATTGGAATTTTTCATTATTGTAGATACTTTTTTTCTTGTTTAAACTGACAAATGTATTTTTCTTAAATAATGTTATCTGGACTATTTCCAATGTACAAAAGATTGTATCTAACGGAAAATAAAATTCGTGATTCTTGATAGTGATGTTTATCCCAATTGAGTGATTTTATTTTTTTTCTAACTGGGTGTGATTTCCCATTTTTGATTTGTTATCTACTTAGATTAAGGACGAGGTCTAGTGTAATTACGGTGTAATTATTTAATGACTAATAAATATTGTCTATTGTAATCGTACCATCCTGGCCTAAAACATCCACCATAACACAAGGACTAAAGCAAGAACATATTACTACAGACAAATTCTTCACTGTAGATGACATTTTTGAGCATCCTACACAAAATCATATTGCTCAGACTCAAAACATAACCTCCAAAACGAAACCAAACTCAAGAAAATACAGGATTTATTTTTTCTAATAACACCAGCTGAAAATTCAACATTTACTTTACTAAAAAGAATGACAGCTGATTGGTCATTTAGTTTAAAAGCTTGATATTTCTTACTTTTTTCAATAAACTTTTAATGTGTAATAATTTTGTAATGATTATAAGCTAGAGTGGTATGGTAAAAAGTATCGTTCACACCTCGAGCCTTAACAAGCCTTAACGTCTCGAACTTAAAAAGATTTCGGGTCTGCAAAACATAATTTATGGCCCTAGTTGCGAAATATACAACTATACAATATTGTGCTGCTTTTTTGCAAAAAGCAAAACTTAGAGGTTTGTAGGTGTATTTTTTTTTAGTTTCCAGAAACAATTGGCATTATTTTATAGGACAGGCCTGACAAAAAGGGGTTAAGATTTGGACTAGAACCCCATAATCCCATATTTCACATTTCTCTCCCTAAAAAGGAGGGCTTTTAGTGGGAAACCCCTAGATCAACACCTTCAGAGAGAGTTGTATGGTTCATGTACAAGTAGATTTTCCTACTTAAAGAATTACAGGTCTTCTATTTTAGAATAAGATAGTGTACTATAATATAATGTACTAAAAGATTATATAGACAAGAGTGATACTTTGGGGTTTTTTACCTGAATTCCACGCTCTTGGAGGTGTCGGAAGAGAGCCTGTCTGATGAGCAAAAAGTCAGTGAGACGTAGAAGTAAAGACGGAAAAGGCAACAACCCATCCGAATCTGGCTCCTTTTCGAGTCGACTGAAAAACAATATTCTTTATTACTTAAGTGCCAGAGCCTACATTTAACATTTAAATTTTATTATATTATTTTATTATTATGTGGTACATCGGAAAAGCATTGAACATTCTCTGTGGGTAAGAGAGGAGATAAATTCTCAGTGGAGAAATTAGCAAAGTGTACAGGCATGTGTAGGGAGTTACAAATGATAAGAGAAAGTCTATGTAGTTGGAAATGAATGAAGTCCTAGGATAGAGTACAAGGGTTGAGATGAATCCTGAAAGAAGACAGGAGATTCAGCATGCTCTTCTGAAATTGTCTGCAGTAGACGAGGAGAGTTGTACGACCACTTCCGGAGTTTGAAGCCTCCTTAATTGCATATGTCGCAATGTCGCGACATGATGTCGCATATGCAATTTCACATTGGAGTTGCAGAGCTGATTCCTCATCTGTTGAGCCAACAATGATGTAATCAACATAGTATTGCCACATGAGTACCTGAGCCCCTGCTGGATAGGTTTCGCCCTCATCCGCGGCTAGCTGAGCTAGTGTTCTTATCGCTAGATAAGGGGAGCTATTTAAGCCATAGGTGACTGTCGTCAGTTTGTAAATAGGGAGTTCCTGTTCTGGGGTTTGTTGCCAGAAGATGAGTTGGTATTTCTGGTCTTCAGGACAGAGTTTAATTTGTCGGTATATTTGTCTGATGTCACAAGAGAAAACGACATTATGTATGCGGAAGTTCTACAAAATATCGCATACTATCGCATTTTATGTCCAAATTTACTTTCCAATTACTTATTTGAAAGTTACACCATTATTATTTGCCTTATTATATAAAAATTAACAATGAATTTTGAGAAGTTCACGTCACGACAATGAAATCTGACATAGATGAGCAATGAATGAGGTTTTTGTAATAAAATTTGTTGGAAAAAAAGAGTTCCATTATTGAAAAATCTAAATCATGTATTATTTTCAATTTAAAGATAAAGTTTTCATAAAAAGTTATGATTACTAAATTAAATTATGTTCTTCACACATCACAAAGCCACAAAAATTGAGATTCTCCATCATCTCACATAAAATTAAGCTTAACCTTGCGTTACTCGTGCACGGTCTCATGTTCCGGGGACCGGGTATTTTTGTTTTTACTACCGTTTGAGCTGGCAATAGATTTGGTGTGCCAGGCTACCATCAGCGTCTACCCCCTTGCACCGATTAAAGGGACAACCCTCAGTTTGAGGTGTGACCTTGAGGTAGAAGGAGGTATTTTTACCGATGGTGTTCTTAACCAGGTCGGTGTGACAGACCAGACCGGGCTACATTAATTCTATATTTCTTCTATTTTATAGAGTATTATTCATTAAGAAACAAGTTTTTTTTTAATATACGATGGTTTTCAAGACTTCTTTTCATAATTTGTGGGTAGATGTCATGAAAAGATATATAATGTGTATTCAGCTGTGAAATATCTTTCATCTCTTGTCTAATAAAAGGTTTTTTACTAGTATAATTTAGTTTTATTGCACAACCCCAATTTCATAATTAAAATGAAACACGGTTTCTGAGTTCATGCGTGGGTATTGGTATAATACACTTAGCGTGGGTAACGCAGGGTTAACACTGATTGGGTTCAACAAACCTTAAATAGACACAGTAAAAAAATTTGAATTCATGTTGTACTCTACTTTATAATAATAAGTTTTTAAATCTGCACAACGTAATTCATGAATCATATCAACAAAATCCTTAAAATACTTCCATAAATCATATTATTAAAAAAGTAGGAACAGTAAAATATAATCTATACAAAACATGGACACACATTGTCACTGAGTGTAACATTTAACATTTACATTACATTGAATTATTTCATGACAAAATGCTATATTGAATTTATTTCAACGAATTTAGCGAAATACAAAGAAATTTGCTCCATTAGACAACATCTGCAAAAGGTGTTGGATAGCTACTGCGATTTGATGTTAACACCTGTGAAATTATCATATCGATCTGGTAACTCATGGTTTGGTAATTCTTGTATACCTAGTTATTCTATCTTCATTATATGAAAGTGCATCTTATTAAACATCTAATGAGAGCACTCAGAAGTTAAAAAATGAGGAGTCAAAGTAAAAATATGTTACTAAAGTGAAGAACGAAATGATGTCAAAAAGTCATGTTTGGTTTTTATTCAGAATTTATTATATCTTATTTTGGAATTAGATTTCGTGATTGAAATATGAATGTTCTGCAAATTTATTTTTTATTTTGTGTATTTCTACGCCAGTGGCATTTTTAACGTTTTGATGGGGAACGGTCCAAACCCCGGTCTTGTTACTACCTAACGTCGACCTGTTGTTAGGAAGCATCATTAATTAGTAGCCCAATGACAAATGAACCAATTCTCTTTGGGGGAATCAACAACAGAAAAGGACCTTTGAAATATTAAGCTAGAGACTTCCTCAAGCAAGGATTAGTCTAGTGGATCTCTAAAGACAGATTTTGGTGGGAGCATATTTAACTCAAAAACAGATCATTAGCACAGTTGAGTTTTTAAGAGATGTTGAGTTTTCTCAACATCTCTTAAAAACTAAAAAAAACTAAAAACTAAAAAACTCTCTTAAAAATGTTGAGTTTGAGTTTTTACTGTAAAAATACTAACCTTAGAAATATTGAGGGTAGAAATATTTCAAGAAAAGATTCTTTGATGGGTACAAATGGCAGAAGACCAGAGTAAAACAGCAGTATGAGGTGAATCACTCTGCGCATGGAGAACAAGAGTCCAATTTTTGGGTTCTGAAACAAAAAAAGGTGTAAAAAAATCATACCACAATTCTAACATCGTAAAACATAAGGTTAGATAATTATTTGTTATATATAGTTATATTGTATTTATTAGTAATAACAATGGTACAATGATTTTGTATTTATTTTTTAAGCCTTCCATATTTATTTTTATCAGTTGCAATCAAACTGTTCTTCAAATATTCTGTTTACTACACTTGGATATAAAATGGAATTTGTCATAAATTAAACAAATTAATAAGAGAAAGATGAATTTTACTTTCTCCCCTAATAGATAGTATATGTGGAGAATTTATTGTTTTCGTTAAAATTTTTGAATTTGAGTTGAGAGTGGATATATCCGTTTTTAGGCTCCCTGAATCCAAAAAAGTGTTTTTCGGACTGATGTCTGTCTATGTACAAACCCAAAAACCATAAGGTAACAGATTGTCCGATTTTTATGAAATTTGGTACATGTGCACTTTGGCTATATCCCCCAATTAATTTTTCACTTTTTGGAATTTTTAAGGATAGTTTACCCCTAAAATCCATAAAAAAACTTGAAAAATACAAAATTTCCAAAATTTTTCAACGATTTTGATTAAAATTTCATGGTTTATTGCTTTAAAGATCCCAAATAATATAACACCACCCGTTGTCTGTAAAACCAATGGTTAAACAGTTTGGGCTTTTAAATGGAAAAAATACTTTTTTAATTATAAATATTATAAATATAATTAATTAAAAATATTTTTTTATTTTCTGGCTAAACAACAGTTTTATAAAATAGTTTGACTATCACCATTAAACCCGGTTTAAAAACCAAACATATTAGTAATTTGAACCATTAGTCTATGACTAACATTTCCAGAGTAAAGTTATTTTTAAAGTCTACAGTAAACAGTATGTTCCTGAGAATGTAATATGTTATTCCTATGGAGGATATAAAAAATTGATTTCTCCCTTATTTCTCAACTACTTACCATGAAACTTGGTATACAGTGTAAGATTACATCACACAACAAAGCCCACTCAAAAGTTTGGTATTACCTGGGTGGGGGGAGGGTAATATCCCAAAAAGTTTCCAAGATTAATTTAACTCATTTTTTCTTGTCGTCTGTTTGAGGAATTGGATGATTTTTTTTGATTTTTTTTTTATCAACTTATGTCTAAGAGAAGCTGTTTTCCCTACCTCCCAAAAAACTTCTCGAGCATCCCAATCTTCTAAAATGGAGAAAAAACACAGATTAAAAATTACCGTCCAACTTCACAGGTCCCCATAATTGGCAAGATCACTGAAACTGTCATTAAACCTCAGGTATGCTCATTTCTTTTTTTTGCAAAGCACATTTTTAAAATTTCCAATTTGGTTTTCGTAAAGGCCTGTCTACTGTGGATGCCCTGGATCACCTTGTTTCCAAGATTTTGAGGGGTCGAGCTTTGCTCGGAGCAGAGCTTGTGATCTGAGTAAAGCATTCGACTGTATCGATCAGTACATACTTATCACTAAGCTGGAGTACTACGGCATCCGCAATATTCAGCTCAACTTTTTTGATTCATACCTGAGAGCGAAAATATGTGAAAAGATTGTATATAATCAGTTAATTAATTATTTTGAATCAAATAACTTTTTAGATAAAGAGCAGCATGGTTTTCGACAAGGAAAGTCAACAATAACTGCTGCAGTTGAATTTATTGAAAACATAATTGATGCAGTTGATAAGGGTGAAAGAGTGGTAGGTGTTTTCCTTGATCTCTCCCGTGCCTTTGACAGTGTGGCACACCCTGTTTTAATTGAAAGACTGAAATCACTAGGTATTCAAGGAAAAGAGTGTGCTTGGTTTTCATTTTATTTATATAATATACACCAATCAGTTGAAATAAAATATCTAGATTATGGTAATTATTATAATTATTTAAGAAGCTGTGTCTGTATAGAACAGGTGATTAAGTATGGGGTGCCTCAGGGATCCATCCTAGGTCCTCTTTTTTTGTGTTACCTGGATGGTCTGCCAAGAGAGCCAGTTTCAGTTCCATTTCACTTTGTGCAGATGGCACTAATTTAATTGTTAAAGGAGATTCTAGTTTTGATATTGAGCTCTCAGCCAACTTGGACTTAATGAGTATTCAAAATTGTTTAAATCAAAATAACCTACTATTAAACACAAACAAATCAATGACAGTAAGTTTCTCCACCAAACAAAATAAAATAGTTTTGGATCCAAAGATTAAAGTTGGCAATCATTTAATAAATAAAATAAATCAGACAAAATTTTTAGGACTTTTTATTGATCAACATCTATCTTGGGATGAACATGTTAACAATGTAGTGAATATAATGTCATCAGGAATATATGCACTGTGGCAAATGTCAAAAATGTCAGACATTACAGTGTTGAAAACAATATATTATTCTATAATACATTCACATCTGGCATATGGAATTTGCAAATATGGATCGACCTCAAAACATAATTTGGACAAAATTCTGATAAAAAAAAGCAATATGGATCATGTTAGGTTTAAAAAGAACAGAGAGCGTCAAAAACTTTTTTAAAGATCTCAAAATTTTGACAGTTTACAGTCTTTATGTCGTAGAAACAATAAAGTATGTCAAAGAGCATGAAAGAAATATATACTTCGAATCCAAGCATCATTATAATACCCGTAATAAAATTATTTTTGATAAACATAATCTACATTTTTATAAAAACAAAACCAAATACATGGGGACAAAATTTTTTACTCAGTTGCCAAATTCTATAAAAAATGAGCAAAATTACAATAAATTTAAAAATTTGCTTAAAGAATATCTCATTGATAAAGCTCTCTATTCTTTTTCCGAGTTTCCTTAGGTGAGAGCTCCACTACTGATTGCCTGAGTTTAAATATAGTTTTAAATATAGCAGCAGATAATAATGATAATTTGTCAAATTCAATTGTACCGCTTGTTTATATTTTTATTGTTTAGTTATATAACCTGAAAATATATGATTTTTAGTTGTAAGTGACTCTATTCAGATGCTGTATGTATCATGTATTAATATGAATAAAGTTTATTTTGACTTTGACTTTGATCCTACTATGCCGCGCCTCAAGGCGCTAGCCGCTCGGTAAGGGTTAATAGTGAAAGATAAAAATTTTAAAATTTGTTGGATTACATATGAAGATCGGAAAAAATCCAAATTTTTAATACTAAACCCCCTCCCAAACTACCCGTTTTGATGGACAGATATGTTTGGTTTACAAACTCGTACGAGCAAATGTAGGAATACACGTCTCTACAAAATTTGGTCTCGATTGGACAAAAATGTAACCTCTAAATCAAATTGCATAATCAATTTAATTTTTGGTTTAAAAAACATGTTTTGAATTTGTCATGTAGTTGTGTCATGTTAGTATTCATGTTGTGTTTTAAGTATGTGTTCTACAAATATTAATTTTTGGGTTGTTCTATTGTTTGATTTATTTGCTTGTATGTATTCTTTGTACCTTCATCTAAAACTTTGAATATTCACCACAAGTAATTTTACAAATTCCACTATTTACAAATTTGTAAATCTTTTGTACCTGTTTGGGTCTCCTAAGATTTTGGATGATTTTAAATGTATTGTGTTTTGTTTTGTAGCTAATTTTCATGTTTGTGTCAGTGAAGGTTTCCTTATAGCCTTATTTAATAATGTATTGTACGGCATACAAATATATTCATTTCTTCTATTTTCATCTGTAGAATTGTTGTTAATTTTCTTTTTCACGTTCTTTTTAAGTGTATCAATCATATTTACTTTATGTCCATTTAATTTAGCCAGACTCTTAATAATGTTTAATTCATGTTCATATGCTTCCTGTTCTAATGGTACATCTAATGGTAGTCTGTAAATCATTGATCAAAATGTTGCTATTTTGTGTTCTTTTGCATGTGGCCAAGGGTCGTTTGAATCTGCTGGTATAATCAAATCTGTCTGTGTTTGTTTGTGGTATATTTTGAATTATTGTTTATTGCCTTTTCTGGAGGTTATTATGTCGAGAAAAACAATGTATTCTTTTCTGTTTTCCATTGTGAATTTTACTTTATTTGAAATTGTGTTAAGGTATATGAGAATGTCATCACAAGTTTCTCTATTTCCTTTGATAAAAAAAATTACATTCTCAACATATCTGGCCAATAGATAATATGTTTGTGAAATGGGTTGCAGGTGTTGTTAGTTTTGGATCTTTCCAATTTCAAATAAAGTAAAATTCAAAATGGAAAACAGAAAAGAATACATTTATTTCTCAACCTAACAATCTCCAGAAAAGGCAATAAATATATATTCGAAATATACCACAAAACAAAAACATAGACAGATTTGATTATACCAACAGATTCAAACCACGCTTAGCAACACAAAACAGAAAAATTTCGATCAATGATTTAAGACTATTACATGTAACATTTAGAGCAGGAGACATAAGAACAAACTTGAGAAATTTTAAATGCAGATACATGGTATATATACAAGCAGTTAAATCAAAACAACAGAATAACCCAAAAATCTACATTTGCAGAACATATACTTAAAACACAAAATAAATACAAAACATTTAAGGACAACATGAAAATTTTAAATATCTCCAAAAAGGGAGAGAAAAGATTAACGTTTTGGAAGAATTTTAAATATATTCACACGACAAACATGAAACAGAAAACATATTGAACATGATGCAATTACATCAAATCAACCCCATATTTCAAAAAATTGAAGACTTGAAGAAACTATATTAATATACATATCTTTTCTTTTACACTACATGACAAATTCAAAACATGTTTTTAAACCAAAAATTAAATTGATTATGTTTTAGCGAATTTCCCATAGGGAAGAAGCTATTACCGTAGGTCTCATGGCGAGACTTAAGCCCGGGACCATGTTATTTTTTCTTCTTTAGGTGCCCAGAGTCCAAAAACAATAGTCGTTAAAATTTATATATATATATATGTATATCCAATACTATAATACGAGCAAGGTTTGTATATATATATATTTGCACACGGATCTCGAAAACGGCACCGAGGAATTTCTTTAAATTTTGGAAATAACTGATTTCTGAGTAGAAAATAAGTTCTAGATAGGTCTAATGTCCAGGAAAATTCTTGTTTTCTTATAATATTAAGTTTAAAATCTAAAAATTTAACATTACGCTTATGGAGAATCAAATGTAAACAATACAAATCAAAACATCTGTTTATAACCGTTTGACAGTTGTTGATTGAAGATGGTAGCAAACAATATGTGAATAGAGGTTTTACATTAATATTTATTTTATGTATGTAATAAATGAAAAATTATCAAATTACTAAACAATTTGTGAAAACTAAAGGGTAAAATAACTGTGCGAAATAAAAGCAGAGAAAATTATTTCCAAAATCTTTTGTGTTTTAAAAGAAAACGTATTCATTCTATTGCTTGAAGCCACTGTAACAAACCAATTAACTGGTGTAAATTAAATTTCTCTTTTGCTTTTCAATCCTCATTCCTTTTCTAGCAAAATCAGTTGATCACAGGATAATAATAACAAACTGTATGGACATTTAAATTCAGTATAAGATTAGCTAAAACAATTGAGGTTGGCCAAAAACTCTTAAACGACGACGCGAACATGGCCAACGCCGTAGTTCAGTTAGTAGCGCTCAGATCTCACGTGCTCAAGGTCGCGTGATCGATCCCCACCCGCGGGCTATATTTTTGTTCAGTATTCATACTATATTAATTAAGAGGTATGAAAACGGTTTTATTTAAACCACATAAATGTTTTCATTGAGCAGTAAATTTGTTTTAATTTTGCTAATTAACTTGTAAAATACATGTCTTATTCTATCCGAGCAAAGCTCGGTCACCAGGTACTATATATATATATATATATATATATATATATAGTACCTATAGTATATATACCAAAAGTATATATATAGTATATATATAGTAGAATGGGGGGGTTTTGTACCCCAAAATGAGGTTTTTTGCATTTTTCAAATTTCAAATTTTATATTTCACCATTGGAATCAGCTTAAAAAACTACACAATTAAGTTCCTTAAATTTTTTCTCTATCTCTATCTTTATTGACTGATAATGATCAAACTAGTCATATATTATTATTATTATTATGTTATTGATTTGGAAATTCGCTGAGTACGCAGGTCTGCTGCGACGGGGGTATTTTGATTTAGAGTTACATTTTTGTATACACTTGAAAATGGGATAACCTCCAAAACATGTAGTATTAAATTAAAATGAAATTTATTTTCATAAATTAAAAAAAAATTTAATTTTTTCTCACCTTTTGGTTCCAATCAACTCCAATCGAATTCCATTTGGTTTGAATCGAATGAATGTGCATGTTTTTGAATGTGGACGTAAGGTTGGGTGCATGTATTTTTGAATGTGCATGTGCAGAGAATGTAGATTGAAAGGGATTGTCTGAATAATAGTGTGGATGTTATTGCATGTTGCGCATGTAAGTTTTCTGTAGCTCTTAAAGTATCTAGTTTGGTTTATATTATTAGTTTATTTTATAATTTAGCCTTCATCCGCATGGTTAATGGTTCTTTTATTTTTGTTTTTATCATATATTTTACAAACTAAAATATTGTTCCCTGCAGTCGCCATAAATTAGAGAGCGATAGTCACTAGGGATCTGCCCCCGCGCACAGGCTCTGCCTATGCAAGGAGACATTTCGGATTATATAGTATATATTGTAATATTTGTTTGTATGTAAAAGGAAAGAATAAAGAACTTATTAAATAACGCAAAGGTACTTTGGTCTTAATTTACAATATAATAATATTAATATCAGCCCTATTACTGAACTATAATAAAACAATATATATATATATATATATATATATATATATATATATAAATTTGAACAACTATTGTTTCTGGCCTATGGGAACCTAAAAACGAAAGAATAACACGGTCCCAGGCTTAAGTCTTGCCATGAGACCTACGGTAACAGCTTCTTCCCTATGAGAAATTTGCTAATATGACTAACTAGTTAACTTTATTTTCAGAATACACTAAAACATGTATGCAACTAATACATTAGTTTCTTCTGACCTGAGCATAACAGTTAGTTGTGATGGTGTCACTGAAGTTTCCCCAAACGGTTAACTCTTCTCTGTTGTATTTTCTGACCAAAGCATCAACCTAGAATAAAAGCCATTCAAAATTATAAATGTAAAAAAATAAGTGATTATAACAATTAAAAGTTGTTTTTAAAAAGAATTTTTCATTCTTAAGTGTCATGATCTTTGTTATATGGACTAGTAATAAATGGTATCAGTGGACTGACACATACTTTCTTCCTAAAGTAAATTTAAAAATGACAATCTGTAATAAAAATATCATTTTCCTCAAAGTCTATCTAAATATCATTTGATAATTTATTATTTAAAAAATACTCATCCCATTTCTGAAAATGAAAACAAGAGAGACAAAGTTAAATTAATTGTTCGAATTGTATGGGAGGAAACCCCCCTCCCCCCCATAATACCAAGCTTTTTTGAGTTGGTTTTGTTGGGTGATTTGACCTTAAGCTTCATATGATAAATTTTCATGGGAAACGGTTGTAAAATAAGGAAGAAATTGATTTTTTTATATTCTCCATAAGAATAACATTGAGCACTTTCAGACAATGTACTGCGTTTATCATGGACAATAAATTTAACTTTTCTCTGGAACCGTTTGTCGTAGACAAATAATTCAAAATAATAATTTGTTTAGTTTTTTAAGCTGATATCAATGGTGCCAGTCAAGTTATACTTTACTTTTAATGTTATTGCTGAAAATTTAAAAATTTGATTTTTTTTTGTGTACTTCTACGCCAGTGTCATTTTTAACGTTTTGATGGGGAACAGTCCAAACCCCATCTTTTTTGACATCTAAAAACCCATAAATTTGGAACCGTCATTTTTACAGACATGCGGGTGGTGTCAAATTATTTAGGACTCTGTGCACTATAAACTATTTAATTTTAATCAAAATCGTTAGAACCGTTTTTGAGAAATTTGGTTTTTCACTTTTTTTAAGGGTTTTTAGGGGTGAACTACCCTTAAAAATAAAAAATTCAAAAAAACGCCTGGAGATACCGTGAATATAAACATACATGCCAAATTTCATCTAAATCTGACCAACGGGGTAGGCTGTGGCACTGTACACATCCAGACACACACACACACAGACATCATGTCGAAACCCACTTTTTTGGATTCAGGGGACCCCAAAACAGATATATCCACCCTCAACTCAAATTCGAAAATTTTGACGAAAACAATACTTTCTCAATATACACTAATTGGAGAAAGTAAAAATGAAGAACTATCGCTAGTTACATTGTAGGCAGAAAAGTAAATTTTATAGGAAAGAAAAAAACCCTAGCTGAAAAATTATATTTGAATATATATTTGTTACAAACAAGTTAACACTATCAATATATTGTGAGGATGGGTCTCCAATATCCCATTGCCCAGGGGAATAACGGGACATTTTTCACCACCTTGGTATGGGCCCAGTGATATGAGAGTGGGGAAGGGACAAGAGCGCTGGAGGCGACGACAGTTGTAGATAGGCATCCGGACCGAGAACAGGACGTCCACGAGAGAGAATCCACAGTAGCGGACCACGCTACTGTGGATTCCACGTGAGATAATCCATACGGCCATAGAGGGATTCCAGAAAGACGACAAACCCCCCCCAATTGTCAAGCAGGGCTAGGAAAGTGACATGACGGCAGGGCTGATGAGTGTGGTATTTAATAATAGTAAATAAGGTAAGGAACTACTCTTGTTCATTGTACTCTGAGACTACCTCCACTCCGCCCCCGTTGCACCCCGTTAGGATAGGAGACGTAACAATATCAATTCATAAACAAGTTATAGCCAAAAATAAAATTCTGAAGTTACATTGCAAGTGAACACCATTATTTTTATTTTTGTACATAAATTTATAAGCAGCAAAATTTTGGGGGAAATTAAGTACTTTATGCTGTTTACTTTTAACTGGAATGACGACCTACCCAGGCATGATTTTAAGCCAGGTATGAATGAGAAATGAGTGTAACATGATTGTGAAGACATCTTATAGTCTTGCTACTGACTAAGGCTGAGATGTTTCTTACTTGATACTTGATACTTGATAAAATCTAGGGGAAAGATTGCACCGCGACCTATGAGATCTATTGTGCCCCCCAGACTAGTCTCTAGTTCTCGCCTAGAGAACCCCCTCTATTCCTAATGCCTTAATAAAGTTTAGTATAACGAGGGGTTCTAACTTTGGAAAATCCTCCACCGCCACCTGGTGTGTTCCCAAGCTTCTGGCTCTCTTCTGACCTATTGCGTCACACTCAGCCAATAGGTGTCTAGGTGTTTCCTCCCCAGATTGGCAGAAGCGGCATTCACCCTCTTGGACAATGCCCATCTTGCTCAGATGACCCCTGAGCCTACAGTGTCCGGTTAGAAATCCCGTCAGTATCCTTAGATCGTTTTTCTTAAGCCTGATCATGGTCTCAGACCTTCTTATATTATGCACTCCAAGCATTTCCTTAGCCTGTCGGCATCCCGGATGAACGGTCCAGGCTTTCCCTCTGGCTTCCTTCTCTTCCTCTTCCTTCTAAGATGTTTCTTAGACAGAACTGTTAATTAATAGCTCGACAGCCAATGACATCTAAGGGACCTAATGTGGGATCCGAACCACTTCTGCCACTGAATTACAAACTGGTCTAATTATGAGGATGGTCTTTGCGGATGAACATAGTATTCAATAGTAGTTAAACGGCACAAGAGAACAACACACCCACCCACCATGGCACACAACTACCCACAATTTGTTACCTCCTAATACCTGGATTACAGGACGCTTCACCATCCTGTTTAAAAAACAACTTCTTACTGTTCTTAAAATTGAAATATAATGTTGATTATCTAGAACATACAAGGTCTTAACAAACCCATATCCATTTACAGTCGACTTCCTCTAATCCGGACACCTCGGCACCGGACCCCTGTCCAGATTAAAAAAATTCTAGACCATCCAGCAGTTTTATAAGTATATAAACTACAACTTGTATTAGCATACAGTATCTACATAAATCACATTTTAAGACGATTTTAAAGCATACTTTCTCAAACGTTACAGGTTTTTGTTTCCAACTCACTTGGAACCTTTTTAGTCTTTTGTAACATTGATAAATTGAATGTGTCACCATAAGAATGAACATGAATTTTTTAAGCACCGCAAATTGAGCCTTTACAAATTTATTTTACAGTATGAAAAAAACAAAACTCTCACTTTATATTAATAAGATTATCTCAAACATATTTACTGTAACCTGAGAAGAATAAAATTCTTTGCTTTGCTATACTGAACATATTATTAAAAATCTATTATTTTCTTCTGCTTTTTAGCTTTAACTGTTTTCTTGAACGCATAATCACACCATTTCCTCATAATCATTACAACCACAGCTAATCTGTTGCATGACGTAGAGCAACTAACTGCAACTGCGTAGAGTAACTGGCGACGTTGTTAACAGTTCCAGTGCTGCTCTCCTATCCGCATGAATCAAAATTCCCACACCGATGTTGCTATTTCCCGCTTCACTGAAGATTCGTACAGAATGCAATTGTAAACTGAAATGATGTTTATGATGTTATTTATTTATATTTAGCCCGGAAATAAACAAACACGTCCAATCTTGTCGATTTATACCATCAGAAACTCGACCGAGCGCTGATGACTCATTTCCAATAAGTAGTCCAAACTATCTGAGTCCGGACCAGAGGGAGACGACTGTACTGCTAGTTGGTCTTGCATACCAAAACTTACCAAATTAAAAACTACACCTTGAAATCACCCCAACTGAATATAGTAAATAACCCATAACTCACAAACATAAGTAAATTCATAAAATACAATAACCATGTCAAATAAATTTGTTTTGTTTTATAGTTTTTTTACAATGATGCATTGACAAGATCAAATTTACAGCACACTCAGACATAGGCAAAGGAAAAATGATTATATTTACTTCCTGTGGGAAATAGGTTAGTACATGGATATGTCTAAAGGGAATGTTTTTAGTTCCTCTAAACAGCTGTTCTTATAACCATATGACAGCACTTCCATTACAAATTTTGATCTGATAGATTTCCAATATGCTTCCAGAGCTAAGACATACCCATGTTAAAACTTAATTGTAGTAGAAACCAAAGCAATCAAATGCAAATAAAATGTCAAATTAAAAACGGATGTTTTCTCTAGGTACTGTATTTTTTTAAATATCTTATGATTCTGATCAATATTTTTACTGTGGTGGAATTAATCTTGTGTTATCAAATAAATCCCTAAAAAAACTCCTTAAGGCAGTGGCACTCTTCTGTTGTGTGCACTTCCTGTCAATAAACCTCAAATCCTCAGAAAAATACATGTTTACTATTTAGTACTACTCAGGTGCTAGGTGTAATGATCTGATAGAGATCTTTCACATCTGAGAAGTGAAATACTGATGCAATGCACTTTGCCAAAGTAAATAGATGGTGAAGGAATCAAGTGCTTGTAACATTATATGGTTTTAATAATATTAATGTACAAACTAGTTTTGAAATACTTACTAACAAGATTTTGAACTTTTTTTTAAATGTATTTACTTACTTCCCTTTGGAAATACCTTAGATCATGGATATGTCTAAAAGGAATGTTTTTAGTTCCTCTAAACAGCTGTCATAACCACATCACTTCCGTTTCAAATATTGGTCTGCCAATAACCCCCCTCCCCAGAGCAAAGACATATCCATGTCAACAATATTTAAAATATGATTGAATATATTAATGTTTTATTTGAAGCCTAGAAGTTGCAGCCTATGAGGTTGATGATTCAAGATTCAAGATTCAAGATAGGTAGGTTAAAGCAAAATTTAGAAGCTAAAAGTTTAAGAAGATAACACACAAACCTCTTGTATAAGCCTAGGGTCGTTCATTTTAATGTCAATGTTTATTGGCTTATTTGGGAACTCTTGGAATACATCACTAAGTAGTGGAATTTTTCGATCTTCATCCGTACCCGTTCCAGTGAATGGCTTATCTGCACCACAAATTTTTAATTTAATTAATTCACTAAAACCAAATCTATAAGGCATGCAGATTTTAATATGGAAATCCAAAAATATAATCTAATTAAATAAATATAAACTACTGTATTTTAAATTTGAAAATTACTTTTATTTCTTATTGTTTTATTTCAATGGGAACAAAAATATTTAAAATTATGATATTTTGTTGTGCTATTGTTGTTGAGTGTTATTTTTTTCCTAAATCAGTGAAAGATTTAGGAAATAAATATTATAAGATTAACTGAAACAGCCATTAAATTGTATAGCTGTTTCCTTTTTAAAAGGCGATACTTTAATATTTTTATTGAATTTATGTTTAATGATGAGCCTAATAAAAATAAGAGTAGGCATAGTTTTTTTTAATTTTATTAACCAATAAATAGTTTGATTCTTAAAGATGCTTAAATAGACTATAGACCTAAATATAGAAAATTAATTTAAAAGTAAAATTAGTCAAAAGTTTAATTAATTTAATATAAATATTTTAATTTAATATAAATAAAATTGATATAGTATAAATGTACTAATTTTTATTAATTTAATATAAGTTAAATGTACTATTGTGTTTGAAAATCAATACTGAATTAATTTGTACACAAAAGTTTTATTGGAAAGTGGAAGGTTAAATTAAGTGGATGAAAGAAGAACCTGATGAATTAATTTTTAATGTTCTTGCAACTGCTGCAGTCTATAAATGATTCAAATGGTAAATTTTTAACCAACTAAATCAGTTGTTCCTGAGCAACAGATTATTTTCCCACTACTACTGCTGCTAAGGTTACATATTACATTACGCCTTTGTGCATTGCTGCGAATCTAAACTGTGATTCCTAAAAAAACACTATCTATCAAAAAGTAAGGATTTAAATTTTGTAAATTAATTGTTATGTTAATTGATTTTGTAATGTATCAGGTATTGTCAGATCTTGACAAATATAATTTTAAACTGAGATCAAAATCTCAAATTTTCATCTCTGATTGGAGAAAGGACAAGTTGCAAATACATGTAGAAATTTAAATTTTATTGGTAGCAAATTTTGAAAGGAGACTAGAAATTTTATCAAAGAGAACCCTAGACAATTTTTTTTATTTTGAGGTTTCCAGATGCCTCAAAACAATTTATTTGAAACTTAATATATGCTTTATGCAGGTCTGCTGTTTTGAGGGTCTACAAGTATTCAGTACAATACTAAGCTAAATCAAATAATAGAAAAACAAAATAAAGATAAAATTGATATTTTATATAATAAAATACCATTAGGTAACTCACCAGGATCAAAGTCTATGGGAATTGTTGTTAACAGTGGAGGTAAGTCTTTGTAGTCCAACTCCGCAATTAGTTTGTCTATGCCAGTACTGCGCAGGAGACTGTGATCATGTGAGACAACCACTTGATTGTCGCGGGTGAGGTGGCAATCCAGCTCTAGCATATCAGTTCCCAGTGTAACAGCACTGGACATGTGTTGGAAATTAACTACTGTATTGTAATGAACATGGCACATGCAGGATATCACTAAAGGTGCTAGCTCCTTGAGAGCTGCAGTAATATCAAACATTGATCGTTTCACATGGTTCAATGTCACAGTCACTGGGCACTAGTAGTTCTTGGGTCTACCAATCTTTGAAATGGGGATATTAAACGAGGCACTTCAGTGTCTGATATTACAGATACCTTCTAGAAACAAGTACCTACAAAATTTACAAAAATAACAAACTCTCCATAATGTTTCATATCAACTTATTTTAGCTCTATGTTGAAAGGTTTTTTTTTTATTTTGCCTTTATGTTATGTTAATTGATATTTAATTGAAAAAAAAATAGTGAACTAACACATTATTTCATTGTATTTTGTAACTTTTTAAAACTTTTATTACAAATTTGGTCAAACACATTAAAATTCTAATTCAAATCAAGTCAACAATTCAAAAGTAAGTAACAGAAGTGTGTGTAAAACAATACCATTTGAAAATGATGATTGTTTATCTTGACAAATATAATTTTAAAACTGAAATCAAAATCTCAAATTTTTATTTGAGGTTAAACATGTATTTACACTGATGGGAACACAGTACACGTTATAATCGTTCCAGTTAAGTAGCTCTCTACTCCATCAGCGTCAAAATCGTTTTGCAGTCATTCTTGTCATCCTTACGTATTATTGTACTTTACGGTTTAAGCTGATTACACTAAGGTACTGTAATAAATGTCAATGAAAATTATAAATAAGCTTTGGATAACTCTGAAAATTGTAAGACTTTTCCAACTGCTGTCTCTTGATTCATTGGCAAAAGATTTCAAGAAAACCACCACTATAGTTTTTATTTTACAAGGAATAACCTCGTTGAAAGTAGTGCTCTTAAGCCTGGGTTTCTTTGTGTTAGGCAAACTTAATAGGCTTCCTCATATATTTGGGCTTAAACAAACTGAGTTGTACTGTATTTACTTTACTATTTACATAGAAGATGTAGTCTTATTGGACAAAGCTGGCATTAGGCAGACAAATTACTTTGGTCTTTTTTAATCACATTAATAATGAACCACAATTATTATAGTTTAATTTTGTGGGGTTGCTCACCGTACATTGATGACATATGACCAATCCAAAAATGCAAGAGAAAACACACCAGCAGATAAAAATAAAATTAAAATACTTTATAATGTTTTTTCATACATATACTAATGTTTATTTAATCTGAGGACAAGTTTGGCTCTTCAATGTCACAAGAACCATAAATGCATATGGAACTTGGTCTTTACATCTTTTGAATAGTGTTATTAGAAATAAGCTGAATAAAACATATTCTTCAATTCTCATCATATCATTTAACTGAGTAATAAATTTCCTCAATATAATAAATGTTGAAGAGTGTTTGACAACAAAATAGACTGACATAGGTTTGTAGCTAAAGTAGCATAAAGTATAATTATGTCCTTAATATAACATATTAACATTTTATGCTTAATACAAACATTTGATGTGATAGTTAATTGTTGGGTTTTCAAAATTCTATTTTTTCTGGACGTCAGCCTAGACCAAATTTAATTTTTCCCCACAACACTATGGTTGGAAAGATTTTGTTTTTAATGGTTTAGACAAACAGGAATATACTAAGTTAACTATTTTATGATTCCCAGTTGTTGAGACCATTATATAGGAGACAGTAGAGTTTAGAGTAGAGTTTAACTTTGTCTCTCTTGTTTTCATTTTCAGAAATGGGATGATTATTTTTTAAATAATAAATCATTAAATGATATTTAGATAAACTTATGGGAATAATACCTGACACTGAAAGGGTTAAAGGTAAATCAAGCTATATCTATATATACCCAAAGCTATATCAGTACCCCTATTGACAAAAGCATATGTTACTGATTAATTACAAAACCACTGTACTGGATTTATTTTGTCATGTGGGATTGGACATTATTTATTAATATTAAAAATTTCACAGAATACGAACTATTATCAAAGGTTTTTGAATTAAAAAAATGTTTGTACGGTATTTACTTCCCTGTGGGAAATAGGATAGATCATGGATATGTCAAAAGGGAATGCTTTCAGTTTATCTAAACAGCTGTTCTTATTCTTTTATTTTTAAAATTCAATACAATAGTTCTACTAGTTTCTATGGAAACCTGTTACATGTTTTCCATCTTAAAAATCACTAACACCCCCCTCAGGGCTAAGACATATCCATGTCAAAATGATAAGTGTTACATTTTGTTAAAATATAATTATATTCTCTGTCGCAGAATCCATATGTACAAATTGATTTTAATTACTTTTGAGTTGGTCAGCTGCATGAAATTCCAATGCGGAACATGTTTTTGTTTCTATTGTTTGGTTTGCTTCTTTAGCAAGTTGTAGGAAAACAGAGCTGTTACAGTGGCCATCATGACTAGACCATGACCTGAGAACTGGATACAAATTGTTCCTCCATAAGACTTACTTCTAAATTCCAGCCATTGAACTCATTTAGTAATATTGTATAATGTATTATTGTTACGAAGTAAATATGTTTATACTTCCATAAAGCTGATATATTTCTCCAATTGGTGGAGATAAATATGTCCAGGAAATCTGTATAAGAGGTGTTTGATGTTTTTAACTGACAAGTGAAATATACATTAACTATAGGTAAAGACTTTATTCCTGAATGTGTTGTGTCCACTGCGAGGCGGTATTATTTACATAACTTACCGGTGAAAGGCTGCCAGTGTGTTCTCATATGCTTCTCCAGCACCTATAAAATAAACATCCATGGTATCAACTGAAACCCAGTTTCCTTAGGTACAATAAATACTGTATATTTTGGATTTATAGTGAGAGCTAAAAAATTTCATCAACTCGCCTGAAGAAAATATTAATTTGTAGGTGTATACAACAATAATTATTTTGAACCTTAGTTTTTTCTTCAATTGAAGATTCATTGAGATTAAAACAATTGGAAGTGAAATAAAAATAAGTTTAAGCTAATGTTAGGGGACCTCGAGAATTTATTTATTATTAATTCAACTTAAGTATATCAAGGCACAATAGGGCAGAAATGATCTAATGTACTATTTTGAAGCCCTGGCATGGCAGATAGCCTTGATGAACAGTGTCATTTTGATCTAACATGTTCAGTTCTACATCTCAGAATAAATAACCTGACAAAATAAGGTTATCCATTTTGTAAGGCTACTTGTTTCTGGATTTAATAAAAAATTATAGTATTTGTTGAATGTCTACTAAATAACTACATGGTTCAGTGGTAAAAATATCCACTTCATAATAAGAAGATTGCCGGTTAGATCCTGAGTCAAATTTGTGGTTCGATACTGGACCCAGTTCCTTTATTTATTTGGCTTATTAATGAATTATCCTGGCAAATTGATCAGACGGTTTTTTTAGTAACAAAGCTACACTCCATGAAATCTACCACACTCATATTTCAAAACTCATTTATTCGTGAATCAGATACAATTACATATATATCTCAATCATCAAATGAAACTTAGTTAAAAAACACAATACTATTAAATTAGATTTATTTTTTATTTGAATTTGTTTTTATTAGACTTTTTATTTTAAACAAATCCAGTAACCTCAGATATTTCTTAACTCAGAAATTCTTATACACTATATGATTCATCTTCTATCAAAAACCTTTTTAACTTATTGCGAAAATGATTATTTATACAATTCTTCATTGCAGCCGGGCAATTTATTAAAAAACATGATTCCTGAATGTGTTGGCCCTTCTCAGTCAGTGAAAGGCAATGTCTGAAGGTGCGGAGGTCACTCCCATTTTTGGTGGGGAATCTGTGCTGTACTGAGCCGTCTGAACTTGGGTTTCAGTGTTTTTGATATGGAGAATGGTTCTAAATATGTAGAGAGATAAAAGGATTAGAATAGTTAAATATTGGAAGAGCCCTCTAAAATATGTGAGTGGTGAAACACCAAAGATGATTGTTACAACAGATTTCTGCCTAATAAATGTTTTGAAAGAATGTGGACTAGCACCACAGGCTTCTATGTCATATGAAATATAGAAAAGTAGCATCTATAATAATCTATAATAGAGATGACAATGATCCGAGAGCAAATTTAGTTTTACCATTGCTTTTATATGTTATTCCTTTATGGTTTTACTTAAATTGCTACAAATAATCAATATGTAACTATTCTATGAAAAAAAAATTATATAAGTCTATGAAATTTTACGGATGTCGTTGTCTCATTGATTTTAAATACAGAAAAAGACAAAGATAAAGGATTTTTGTTTGGTGCTAGAAAAATAACAAAGAAACATTTTTCAGCATTTAGAATCAAATCATTTTTTGCTAGCCAGTTGTTTCAGGAAAAAACAGAATCAGAAACTCGGACATTCAAGCTACTGCTTAGGCCTCCTAAGAAAGTTGTGAATTATCATCATCTACATACCTGATAGGTTTAGCATGAAGAATATGATGAACAATATCATAGACATATATAATCAAAAAAAGGGACCAAGAATACTTCCCTGAGGGACACTATATCTAGACTCAAGATTATCAGAGCGAACCCTTGCCATATCAACAATCTGAAAACGTATTGACAGATAAGATTTAAACCAGGCTAATGGTATCCCTCTCGCACCATACACCTTGTGTTTGTTGCAAAGAATTCCATGATCTACGTGATTAAATGTTTTGGTGAGATCACAGAAGATGCACAGAGCAGGTTCACAACCCTCCATGCAGCCGATGATCTCGTTCAGAAGTTGAAATATTATTAAAAAATATATAATTAATAATTTTGATCAAATACATGATACCAACATGCTTTTTTCATCAATACAAAGAGAAATCGAAACTAATAGTGCGATTTTAGACATCTTTTACGTAAGTTGACATGCAGCAAATACAAAAATTGGAATTTTTTCCACAGTCGCGAAAAACAAAGGTGAGTGGAGCGCTCATCTTTCTTTTAATGGTGAGTTAACTTTTCATTGCAAGCGTTTTTCATAGCATAACAATTAAAAATAGTAAAATTTATTTACCTTATTGCCTGTAGATCTAAAATCTGGTTATTTTACCAATGTACGATTAAAAATACTACAAATTAAAAAAAAATACTAATTTGTATACTTCATTGAACTGGTAATGGTGGCGGTAAAAATATGTTATAAATTTACTGTTTTTTAAGTAAGGCTTAATATCAAAGAGTATTTTGAGCTTTTTAAAGTGTGTGGTTTTTAACCGCCCTCTTAACAGACATGTGGTTGGTGTTACATAAATCTAGACCACTATTAACCTTGAAAATTGAATCATAATCCTTTATATGCTTATTGGTCAAATTGTATTTGTAGTATCAGTAGTTTAAGGTAGTGATTTTGTACTAGAGGTTTCTAGGGGGATTGGTCAATGTTTGTATAAATGGATGTATAAATTATGATAGCCTACTGATAGGTTGTGCAACATTATAATATAGATCGCAAACTCACTATTCATATTTAAGTATTTAAGTTGATTATTGAAATTTTATACTATTAATATATTTCTACCATCAATCACAAACCAAACTCAACTACACAGGGTGCTATATTTTGGAATATACATCGGGAACACACAGCGTTCAGTGTAGTTTTTGATAGGTTGATTGTTAATCTCTATATATAAAATTGAATGTATGTATGTATGTCCTTTATGCGTTGCCAAACTACTCATCCGATCGCCATGAAATTTTAGGAAGTTGCTCTATATGTGTCCGGGAAGGTTTTAGTGAAAAAATATTTTCGAAAACCCCATAAGTTTCCATTTTATGGCGTTTTAAATTTCGAATGTTAACCTTATGGAGAGTAAGTTTGTTTACAAATTGTCTACAATGAAAACATTTGATTTCTTAGCTACAGATGATTGGTTTACTTTCCATTAGCAATATGTTTTACTATCCAATGCCATCTGAATCATTCATTTATGTTAAACTATGAAGTAAATGTGTACTGTAAAAAAGGAACAGCTTTATTTACCACGTTTATAGTTTATGGTTTTGGGGGATTATGTATTTATATTTTTATTTTCTGTCTGATTAAAGTCACGTGTTTATATGATAATTACAATGTTTATATTATTACGTTTATTATAATAATCAGCTGTTGTATATCTTTACTATAAAAGCCGTATTACAGTTAGGTTTCGTTTGGGTTTGGATTGGATTTGAAAATTGTGAATTAATCCACTCAGATTTATTTGTTTTATGGGAATGTTATTAGTATGTTTTATCGTTTCAGTATTGTTATTCACTATGCAACGACCCAGAATATATAACCTTTCACAATGAAGCCGTATTGCTATTCGACTTCAGAACATGGCCAATCTTAAAGTTAACATGTGTTTACTGTGAGGCGTTACGAAGTTCGCCGGGTCAGCTAGTATTTCTATATTAATTAATTTAAAACTATCAATAACCAACTTAACATAAACCCCACAGAGTTAAGTTTAGAGTACATTGGCGATGGGGGCTACAGGATATTATGATATTGCACAGAAAATCATTACAGTAATATAATTTTATATTCCGTTTCTCAGAATGACCTTTGAAGTAGATCATAGTTTGTAAAAAAATTGTCTAATAGTCAAATGAAAATAGTAAAAAGACCCATGTACTCTTTAACTACACTACAGTTAAGAGTTCTCCCGAGTAGAGTTTTAGAATGTCATTTTTAGTCAAAAACAGGGAAACCCCTTTCCTTGGTGTATTGTTTGTTTATTGTGGAATTGGAGATTTAAGGAGTTTTATTAAGCTTATAGCTTGAATCATTGAAGGATAAGTAACTTAACTGTGCTCGAAACATTTACGAAAAAAAGATATTGGGGTAAAAAACCCTCACCCAACCACGTCAATCTAATCTAATTTAATCTACATTTAAGGGACCAATTTTTGAAATAGGCAGAATAAGTTAAATGAACACATTCTCAGTTGAATCATGTATCATTCAGAAGATGATCTATGTAAGGTGTACTCTAGACTCAAGAACAAGATAAAAATATTTTATACAATTTTGAAAGAATATATTTCAAGATTGGAAGGCCTAGCCTGAACAAAAATTAAAATCCAATTTACTATACCTCCTCTGTGGCTTATGTGTTTACAAACAAAGTGTTGCCGCTTTTTCCTGTGAAGTAGAGTGGGTCTCTTGAATAAAACCAATGATGTTATTAAATATCCACTGAATATTCCAACAAGTATTTTTATTGAAAGGAAGAACATTATTCTATTCTTATAGTGGAAATTTCATATTAAAGATCACACAGTTTTTGTAGTAGAAACAAACTTGTTTTTAATAAAATTTAATTCATAATCTTCCTTTCAAAACTATTCCTATACCGGCCTCATTTTTCTAAAATGAAGTTAAAATTGGTCCTACCCCTACCAACCCGACAAATACTTGTTATATGAAAATGTAAATGTTTAGAAAATAAAGAAGCAGACGACAAAACGAAACTTAAAAAACATCATCCTTCAACCTCTACAATCTAGCAGCTGACTCGGCTCACAGATCTGCTCAGCCGCACAGAGCCAAATTGTCAAACAACATTGAAATAAAAACAAAACATATTGAAAGCACGTCTAAATGTATGCTGATACTCAGGTTAGGCTAGGTTTGATATAGTTATAAAATATACTATCAACAATTACAGCAAAAGATGAACCTCAACTGTTCTTGGATACTAGTTTTAAATAAATATGATCGTAATGTAAGACAGAGGTGTGCGGAAACGGCGCACGTCAACGTGCGGATAGACTTTGGTTTTTACAGTAGCATGTACCGTATTAAAGTTTGAGGTCATGTGGGTGTATGTCAATAATAAAAATATAATTAACACCACTTCATGATATTACTTTACGATCGTTGTCCTGTATCCTAAATCAGTTCATAGTATAGATGAGAATTTTTGGGGGTATACAATTTTATATTAAATTTCCTGATTGTTTGAAAATATCTCTAACCAGCCCTATTTTAAGAAAAGTAATAAGGATTCACCTGAAAGCGACAGGCCTGAGCCGATGGTACACATTTTTTGTAAATTGATTGAAACTTGTATGTTACCACAAAACTTTATATGAATTTAACTAATAAACAATCTTCGCTATTTTAATCAATTTGGATTTTTGCCTTGATATTCCACTAAAATGGCAATAGAAAAGTGATTGATTTCATTTTGAAATGTTTCGGAAATAACTTAACTGTAGGGTGTTGTTTAATAGACTTGAGCAAAGCTTTTGACACGGTGCCACACTCTATATTGTTAAAGAAATTCGAATTTTATGAAATCACAAATCATGAATTAAATTGAATAGATCTCTGTAACAGAAGTCAAATGGTTAGAATTATTAATACATTGTCTGAAAGTAAGGAGATAATAGCCAGGGACCCGCAAGGTTCCGTTCTGGGACCGTTTCTCTTTGTAATATTTTTGAATGATTTTTCTTTCGACGCTCCCTGTGACTCAGTACTTAATGCTGACAATACTATTTTATTCTGACAATGATATCAATAATGAAACATAAAAGCTTAGTTGTAACATGCAACTTTCTAAGATATGGTTTGATTATAATTATTACCATAAACTGAGAAGGTGGCAACTTCTTGTATTCCAGCTACTTTTGAAGGACACGAATTGTGGATAGTTGTAAGCGATGATCGTTGGGTGTAGTGTTCTTATTTGTGGATTAACGTCCGCACTATTGAATACTACGTTAATCCACAAAGACCATCCATATAATTAGACCAATTCGCAATTCAGAGGCCGTGGTTAGACTACAAAAAATACAACTGCTATGTGATTGTTTTTATAAAAATCATTTTCAATTATGATAGTATATACGGTACTATTTTAATGTTTAGAGATTAATGTGTAGTGCGTGTAATGATAACTAATAATAATAACTAATTTTAAGTAATCAAATACGGAACACCAGAAGGTTTATTAATCACAAAAGAATGAATAGTTCAAAACGTAAACAAAGTCAACAAAGATAAAAACATATGATTTATAAATAAAAATAAAATGTGTTACAGTTGTTAGGCACAGCTACATACTCCCGTCCAGTGACAACGTGGATGATAAGAGGTATATTTATTAGGTAGTCTTCCAAAGAGTGTCAAGATGATGATGTCGCTGTCCAGAACTGTCCGCAGGTTGTTTACACCGTTGTTTGTAGGTTTGTTTAATTTTGGTGTTGGTTGGGGTAAATGGGGTTGTGTACGTTTCAGGTAGATTATTTAATGGGTTGTCTGACTCATATTTAGCTTGAAAATGGTTTTGTAATGTAAAAGCTGGTTTCAACCGATCAATAGAAACAGAATATTCGCAATTTTGGGTAACAATATATTGAAAAATTTTTCACCTCTTGATACAACTTTGAATGGCAAATTACATAGGTTGGTTGAAGCGGTGAAGACATGAGATCAGGGTGTACAAAAATTGATTTCTTATTGTGGTGTTGAAATGGGACGGGTCGAATAGTTTTGACGTGCTCCTTAAGTTTTCTTTTTTTTGGCAGGTGGTAACTCTTGAGTACCCCCGCGCTCCTGCGAGGGTTATGTGGTGACTCCACCGTTAAGCGGTGTTTACCCAAACTAAACCCACCTTCCCCCATCCGTCCAGACGTGAATGAGCAACTTATATAAGGGCGAATGGACTTCATTTGGGCGAACCACAGCATTAGCGTTTACCGCTGTAGCTGCTGGAATACTTCTTGGAGTGGCTAAAACAATCAAATCAGAACAGAGCCGGAGCAAGTGAAATATCAGATGTTAATCAAAATATATTAAGTTTCTTAAGCTCCTTAAGTTGGGTGAGGAGTGTAGGCATGTCGATTGCTAACTCGAAGTCTTCAAAGAAATCAGGAGGAAGAGTGATTTTATTTATTTATTTTATTTATTTACAATCATCTGTTTTCGCCCTTACATGCAAATAAAATTGCTTGGGCATTAGATTTGTCAATTGATACAATAATACATTTCCTTAAGCTAAGAGATACATAACTGCTCTAACTGAAGATGAAAAAAGGCAGTTCAAGTCTATTACCGTCTATTTGTGTACTCGGAGCCATTCAATCTGTATTCAAGTACTCATTGAGGCTGTAACAACACTTCCGAAGAAGGTACTCAGCAGCTAGCCTTTTGAACCTGCCGAGACAGGGCTGATCCTTAATGTGAGTGGGGCCATTATTGTAAATTTTTAAACAGAAATATGATGGTGAGTTTTCGAAGAAAGTTGTTTTGTGGATAGGGTATTGCAAAACTGCTGCATTTCTAGTGGAATATTGATGATGATGGTTATTAGAAAAAAATCTGTGAAGGTTTGATTTAACAAATAGTAGACACTGAAGAATAAAGAGATGGAAGTGGAAGAATATGAAGATCCCTAAATTTTTGCCTACAAGAATCTCTAGGACCTGAACCGGAAAGCAGTCTGATGGCTCTTTTCTGCATCTTAAAAACTTTGATTGCCTCGGCTGAATTTCCCCAGAACAATAGACCATAAGAAATTAGAGAATGGAAATAAGCAAAATATACCTGCCTTTGGACCTAGAAATCCACAGATTGAGAAATGGAAAGCAGAGCATAGTAGGCTTTACTTAGCCGAGGAAGTAGAGACTCAACGTGATGATGCCATGAAAAAGTAGAGTCAATTTCATGGCCCAGAAATCTGGTAGAGACAACCGCATTGAAGTGAGCAGGAAGATAAGAATCGTCTGATTGAGGATTTCTACTGTGATTGATGTGGAAGTTAATAAATTGAGTTTTGGTTTGATTCAATTTGAGGCCATTTGCATCACACCAAGAGTCTATTTTGTCTAGAGTATTAATCAGATTCTGGGATAGCTCAAGTTTGTTGAAGCTGGATGAGACAACGGAGGTGTCATCTGCATACATCAAGATCTGTGCATTGGATGTTAGGTTTGGAAGGTCATTGCAATATACAAGAAAAAGAAGGGGACCCAGGATGGAGCCTTGAGGGACTCCCGAAACCACTTTACTAAAGCCACTTTGTGCTCCTGAATTCACCGTCACCTTCTGTTCTCTACCGGTCAGGAAAGACTGCAGCCAGCTCAAAGCAGTTCCAGCAACGCCACAGCACCTGAGCTTCTCAATGAGGATCTCAAAGTTGACAGAATCGAACGCGGGGGGATTGATTCACCAAAGACGAGTTGAGCAGGTGAAACTCCTACTTCTGGGATGATGGTAGAATAAAGTCCAAGTAACAAAGCTAGATGAAAGTTTTGATACCTAGTCATTAGTAAGTTTGTGCTTTCAAAGCTGATTTTAAGGAGCGATGCCACCTTTCGATGGCCCCATTTACAGCAGGATGATAACCTGTGGCAATTATATGATGAATGCCGAGCATGGATGTCAAGGATGCATTGGTCATTTATTCTCATGAGAATAGTTGACAGTCAAACTATCTGCCTCTATCGGTCGTGATGAAGCGAGGAACGCCAAAGCGGGATTTCCACGAATGAAGAATTTTGGAGGCAATTTCTTTCTGCGGTTATGCATGATATTGGGATTGCTTCAGTCCAACGAGAAAATCTGTCGATGATAGTCATGAGGTAACGGTATCCTCTTGAAGGGGTTATAGTATATGCCCAACGATGTCGATGTTTAAAGAGAAAATATTTTTTGAGCGGGAGGATAAGAACTAAGTTCACTAGAGGTATGACGCCATATTTATATCTTTGACAAGGTATACACATTTTTGCCCACAATGTAACATAACGTTTCAGCGAAGGCCAGTAGAATCTCTCTTGAACTAACTGTATGACAGTTGTTAGGCACAGCCACAAATATCTTGACTGTATAATGAATCGACCTGAGTATTCTAATACTTCTAATACTCGTAATACTCTGTATTACTGAAACTGTAAGTAACAATGTATTGTACTGTAATTTATTTTTAAGTGAACAACTAGTAATTTCTCTTCGCACAATTTCAACAATTTCAATTTCAACAATTTCTCTTCGAAAAGCCTTTATTTGTATACTAGTATATTTAACGGAAAATAAAATCTATTATTTATTATTATATGTATATAACCCACAAAGATAATCAGACTTCAGATTTCATGGTAAGGAAGGTTATTGATAAGTATATGAAATTAAAACATGTCTGTTATAAGCCCCTTGAGGCTTTTGGGGGAAGTGATAAACTACTACTCCATCTCCCCATTTCTTCAAACGATCAAGCTTCGACAACTAGGGCTTGAAAAAATCGAGGATTTCATATTTATTAATAACAGTGTTTGTTTTTTCCTGCAAATTTAGTGACACATTTGGAAAAGAAGTTGTTTCACATTTCACAGTACGTATTAATAAACTGTTTATATATCACTGTTTGATTTAGGTGGCTTTGTTTAATGAATCTTCAATACGTTCGCCATCGTACTATCCATCTTTTCTCAGTTCTCCTTCTCTATTCATATTTCTATTTCATAACTTTCACGCTTTCATTTTGGGACATAACCCTGTGGAGGTGTCATATTGTGTTAAAAATTTAAATCACTACATATTTTACGGGCTCTTAGAGAAGTTGAAATCTGACCTATTGGAATAATTCCATTTCAAAAATTGATATTTTGATTAGTATGTGATTTTGTATCAGTGGCTTTCTTGTTTTCTCTGTCAGATGGAAATTTAGAAGCAGACGTGGATAATGGCTGGAGTTTTTGATATTGAATTACACGATGCTGATACGGTTAATAATCATGACGACTCAGATGACGCAATAGAAGTTGAGGAGGTGAGATATATGATTTTACTTAATGTAATAGTATTCTATAGTGAAACAAAATTTGTGAATGCCTATTTATGGTTCACTTTACCTTCATGTGCTATAAATTGTTCAAAGATCACTAAACCTAATATTCACATAGCCTACTGTATGTTTACCTTGTGAAATGTTTCATCAGGGAAATTGAGTATTGATTAAGTGGCATAGCATAGTCTATACTGTAATGTAATCATTTGAAGTCAATCATGCCACTATCTACAACTCAGATCTTACTAAATTCAATAGTGTCTCTGTAGTTCTTCATTAATTAATTGGATTTAGACCTTATCTCTCAACTACAACACGCTTGGGAACACTACTTTGGCCGCTACACGTAGGTGAAGGATGATACAACATTATTTGTAAGGGGGTCAGACTGTGCAGCTCCGGAGATCTGGAGTCTATCGGGGAAATCAATGAGTTTCCATCAAACTGAAATTAACACTTAAGACGAAACATCGGTCAAATTGACTGATCGATAGTTTTACTACGTAACAGTGACTGAACTGCTTGACCTTGACATCTGTCACCCCCAGTACCTTCCCCCCAAACCCCTCTCCATAATATTTGGTCATTTCCAACTAGTTGGCGCGACGTTATCGTACGTATTATTCTGTGAATACGGTCGGTCAGATTTACCGTGTGTTTTGCTTAGGTACCGGCTCAATCGTCGATAAAATATACCTTGAATTTCGGTAAAAGGTTGTGGTGAAATGCAACAAACAAAATAAAACCTGCTAGAAAATCTGCTACGAGACCACCAGCTCTGGCCTTGGGCAACAATCCTATACAGAATTTTGCCTGAGGCCAGAGCTGGTCGTCTAGAAGTGTGAAGTTTGGAGTTCCATTCTTTTCTGTCACATGACTTTAGCGTAATAAATATGATTTGTCAAATAATGTTGTAAAACATTATTTGTTTCTCATGTGATAGCCAAGTGGTATATAATAACAGTAATAAAAACACTAAACACCAATAAAACTTTTAAAAATTGTGTTTTTTTATAAGTGTTTAACTCTCTTAAATTGGACGTGTATCCAAACTGTCCAATTAAATTAAAATTTTTAAAAAAATTAAAAGGACTCTGAGCCTGTAAATTGGAAAGAACGAAATGGAGAAATCAAAAACTGATGTATTCCTAGGTGTGAGATTGGGTGATAAGCTGGGATAGGACAATCACATAAAAAAACCTGGAGGGATTTCTTGCTCGAGGTCTCTTCATGCTCAGAAGGATAAGGACCTACGACAGCCTTCCCCTGTCCAAACTTGTATATTTTGGCCTCATCGAGCAACACATTACTTATTCAATCATCTTATGGGGTTCCGTTAAGGGCCATCCCTCCATATTTTTATCTGGCAGAAAACAGCAGAAAAAAACATATTAGGTATGCCACCTCAGACTAGTCGTAAAAATCCCTTCAAACAGCTCAGCCTACTAAAAGTTCCCTAACTTTTTATTTTTAAATCTGTCCGTTATATTAAATCTCAAAACATCCAACTGATCTTTACAAATTATAGATACAACACGACCCGTAAAAAAGACTTAGGCCTACTTGCAATTCAACACAGATAAAAAGTCTTTGTTTGAACATAAACCAAACTACATCGGGATGAAGTTGTTTCAGGCCCTGCCAGAAAGATAAAAAATTCAAAATTTGGGAAATTTTAAGTTAGAGGTAAAAGGTAACTAGTAGAGCCCAGCTTTTATGTTCTTGACACCTACCTAAATAGATAGTTAAATTTTATTTTATCATCTTATTCTTTGCTAGCATAGTATTACCTGACCTGTCCAATTCCCCGTCTCAGAGAACTGCGGTTGGAATAATGATGTACTGTATGTATGTGAACTCAGCGCTCACCCTCTCTAAAACAACCTGATTTTAATTGAAATAACTTTTTAATAGTGATAAAATATTTTTTCATCAAAGTATAGTTAGAAATTTATTATAAAAAAATAAATAGCCTAATAACAATTAAATGAGTAAAATTTATTAAAATAAAAATAAAAGTTATTGACATTTTTATTTTTATGCCAATTGACCCTTTTGCCACTACTGTTATATGCGAGTGAAAACCATTTAGCGCTTAGTCAGACGACGTTTTGAATGCCGGCAACCCGACAGCTGGCTGGGAAACGCCATGCAATAATCATGGTACTTTTACAAGCATCCGTTTTTTTCCGCTTAGAAACAAGCTAGACCTAAGCCTTTTGTTTTGTTTTTTAGCGAATTTCCCATAGGGAAGAAGCTATTACCGTATGGTAAGAGTTAAGCCCGGGAACATGTTATTTTTTCTTCTTTAGGTGCCTAGAGACCAAAAACAATAGTCGTTAAAATTTTTATGCATATATATGTATGTATATATATATATATGTATATACAGTGCAACTCGGTTATTGCGGCCTCGGCCATAACGTCAACTCGGATATAACGTCATTTATTTTTAGGTCCCGCCAAACTATATGTATTTACATAGGAAAAAACCTTGGATATATCGTCAGTAAATTCTAAAATCTCGTATATAACGTCAAGAAAATCGGACCGAGATAAAGGCAACATATAGCTAAATAGAGAAAGTTCGGTCAGTGGTGCAACGTGAGGGCTGCGGCTATTGTTTATCTACATTCTATTTTTAGAAACGGCATTTTATTGCTGTCTTACCGATAACCACCCCAACCCCCTCCCCTACCCTATATCCGCTGTCGCCGGTCATCAAGGTCAGTGTCAGTGACTCACGTCGCATCAAAGCACTGTGATGCCGTTCGTACGTACCTACAGTTCGTGCAGATATCGTTAGTTCAGTGTATGTCTTTTACAGTTTGTTTATCGTTATTTTAATTTACGAATACAGTATTGAAAAATAATGGCAAGTGTTAAGAGAAAGGTTTTGCTGAAGAAAAGGTGTGAGTTATAAGAGCGTGTGAGGAGGGACGTAAGATAGCAGACGTGTGTTCGGGCTTGTTTTTTAAAATCGAACCAACAGTTGAATTCACCAAGCCGAACTTCATTTCAATTTTTTCAAATTCGATTTTTTATATAGTAGAGTAGTTCAGTCAGTCATAAACGTAAACTTACGGTGTATTTCAAATTACCTTCATTAAATGTCTTAATTTCATGTAAAAAATGTGTTTCCCTATTTTTCCTCGGTTTTAAATTAAAATTATGTAACCTCTTTTACAGCGTCACTCTGATATAGCGTCATTAAATGTGTGGTCCCTTCAATGACGTTATAACCAAGTTCCACTGTATATATGTGTGTGTGTGTCTTTTAACACTATAACTCTCGTAAAAATGGTCCGATCAAGACAAAATTTGGTAGAGACGTGTATTCCTGCATTTGCTCGGACGAGTTCGTAAACCAGACATATCGGACAGTCGGAACGGGTAGTTTGGGGAGGTTTTGTACCCCAAAAATGGGTTTTTGCGTTTTTCCCATATAATTTTTAAAAATTTCAAATTTTATTTTTAACTATTAGAATCACCTTAATAAACTACACAATTTAGTTCCTTAAAGTTTTTCTCTATCTCGAACGGTTACCGAGATATTAAAAAACCTAAACACAGTACGTTGTATTTTGGGGCTCCAATGTTAATCTTATGGAGGATAAGGAAAAATTAATGTTTCACTTATTATCTAATATTTTTGGATGAAACTTGATATTTAGCTTCACTTGGTTGAGATCCATACATTTACGCTTAAAAATCATAGTTTATGTGTTTATCATGGCAGCAAACCTGCATACTTTTTTCCCATGTTAATCTTAGAGTTTGGGTAAACTCCTTTATTTGTGGACAGATGTTGATGAAACTCGATTTAAATGGTCAAAATATAAATTGTTTACGCTAGAAACACCTACTTTCAGCGTTCCTCACAGCAGCAAACCTGCATACTCTTTCCCATGTTAATCTAATGGAGAGTAGACAAATAATACTCATATTTATTGACAGATAATGATAAAACTTGGCATATATTATTATGATATTATCGATTTGGAAATTCGCTGAGTACGCAGGTCTGCTGCGACGGGGGTATTCCTTTTATTTATACTACATATTTATGAACATAAACAATTTAAGAAAAAATGTTTATAAGCAATAGTCTAATAATGTTCGAGTAAAACTTATAATTCTTTTGTTAGCCTATTTATCATTTTTTTAAATATGAAACTACTAAGTATGCAGATTTTTAGTGGTTTAAACTGTATGTTTTGGTGTACACCATTATTATAAGAGGCTACTACAAAAATTTGAACTGAATTTGAAATTTGAAAATATTGATGAATATATAAATATTGAAAATATTGCTAAGTATACAGGTCTGCTGCGAGGGGAGTATTTATTTTATTATCTAGCTGGAGAGGCGGGGGTTAGAAACTTTATTTTAGCTTTTGGAATTAAATCATTGTTTCAACTTAATAAATAATCATATTTCTTATTGTAATAAAAGTTATGAAAATGTTTCTGTCAGGTTTTATGGTCCTAAGACTTCTGGATCTAATTTTTAGTAACTGTGATTGTCTTTAAGGTGGTTAGCCCGTAATCGATTTAGTGATCTAATGTGTTTAGGTTTTTATGTATATATATTATTGTTGATATAAAATAACTGAACATATTCAAGCATTAGATTGAATTTTTATGCAAGTTATCAGTGATGTAAAGCACTTCATGAACTGACCGATCTCTTATCTTAACATTGCTGAGAGTTGTTTGAAGTTATGTAACAGTTATTTTGATTATTCACATTCATTGAAAAGCTTAAGATATTACTTATTCTCCCAAAGTTAATTTAACTCCTTATGTTTAAATAAAAAAATCTAATTTTACTTAACTTTTTTAGTTATGTTGAACTGGTACTTATTCGTTTACATTTTTATATTCAACTTTCCTACTAAGCCTAGTTAAGTCTGGTTTTAAATAATAACTTAGGGGTTGAATATGTATGCTATTAGAGTAGGCTAATTTGTGAATGTGTGTGATTCCAGTTGATTTCGGAATTAACTAGGGCCTATGTTATACTTAACTTACTTGGTTTTTAAGCATACCACATTGTGGATTATTATTTTTCCATGAATGGGAAATTAAATCTTTTATTTTCTAGGGTTTTGCCCCACAGTTTTTCTAACTGCAATGTTTTTCTTATGAGGCAACGTTTTTTTTCTGGATAGCTTGAAAACCACAAAACTGCTCCCTAACTCTTAGCATGTTTGTTAAATTTAATGTGGCTAAAATGGTTTGATTTGATATTATCTTGGATAAATCGGTTCATTTGGTTCTTGTTCTCTGATACTAGAAATCTTCAATGTGGTTCCAAAGTCTGCACCTTAGGGCAGGCAGTTTGATGATTGATTTTGTTTGTTTCTTAGAGTAACATCTCATTTATTTTTCCATATGAGTATTTTGTAACTGCAGAAGCCTTTTTCAGGTGGATTACGATGAGGACCCCAACGTACATGAAATTCCAATTGAGTAAGTAAATTTAATTCTAAATTTTAATATAGCTTATTTTAATATAATTTGGCAGAAAACTGATTCAAATAACAAACACCCTTAAGTGTAATGTGAAATGTTATAAATGTTTCAAAATTATAGAAATAGCCAGGAAACTAGATCCAGCAATACCTGATGTCCTTAATTTGTGAGTAAATATTAAAATCATAAATAAATTCATTTCACCAGCAATTAAAAAAAAGAAATCCTATTTAGGTGAAAATTGGAGAATTTGGTTTTGTATGAGAAAAATTCATCATTGGCACTTGTTTTTATGACAAAATTGGTTAACTGTAGTGCTTAATGAGTCATAGGTTGACACCTTATAATTACTAAATTTGGTTCATGTCTCAGGAGCCCTCGGTCTTAATGCCTCACATTTCTGGTCTAGATCCTTGCTTATGGATTATTTGGATCCCTGTTGATGTGAAGAGTGTTTTAATGAGTTAGTCGTTAAATCTATTTTGCACTTAGTTGAACTATCTTGCTCAACACAAAATTCTAGATTTATATATTTTACTGAAATATCTTTCAAATTTTATATAAGGGATGGTATCCATATGAATAGGTCTGAAAATCGTACTATCAGGTAAAAAAATCCAACCATATAATAATATAATCATGCAATTAGACTTTAAAGCTTTGTGTGAACCTGCAAAATAAACTTCTTCAATCATGGTTTATATTTCTATAGAATAAGGTACATTAGAATATGTCTGAAGAAAACACTATTACTGAAATCGATTGACACATCAATGTCATTTGCATGTTCTATTTCAGAAGATTTCAATAACTTTGTATTTGTTAACATATAACACTTGGATTCAAGACTTCAATTGACAGTGTCGTAGATGGGGGGTGATAAGGGGCCGATTTAGCTCTCACTGCTAGACCACACATTTGCAAGCCAAAATGAGATCGAACCCTAGCACTTCTGAATGGCTAAAACGTTACACTCCTCAGTGTAGCGCTTACTTGGCTATAAGACATGCCCTATTGGCAGTTTAGTGAACTGCGTGAGCAGGTTCGTTTGCTTGCCCCTAGAGGGCAACACGGTCACGAAGGTGATAAGATCACTAAATTGACGACAGATCCCTCTACCTGCCACTTCTTATTGGAATTGTAAATGTATCGTGAATTACGACTTTACAATTTCTAGGGTTAAGGTAAAGTGGTTATCTTGCAAATTAAATGATTGTTTTAAAACATTTAAAAAATATAATTACCTCACAATTTTACTTGATAATTAATTGAAAAGTCACATCTAGTTAACAAAATAATGAGTTAAAATAACAAGCTGTAAATCATTTTCACGATAAAAAAATTAAATATATAATTCCTTAGATAATCACTTTATCTTTGATTTGACACCTCAGCCATTTTTACGACAATTAATGAATCTGTACAGGTGTCAAAAACTAACACGGTTCTTATGGTACCAGAGTCCAAGATGGCAGCGGAGGTATTGCATGATCTTTATATGGTCAACTTGTCGAATTGTCCCTTATATACCCTACAGTACATACTTTAGAATAGTTTTTTACTCGGGGGAGGGGGTATTTATCTCTTACCAAGAAAAAACTAGGTCTACGCCACTGTCAATAGACACCAAACCGAACTCTAGTAACCGTATGAACTAGCACCTAGCGTATTATAGAGCTTATATTGGGTTCGGACATTTTCTATTACGACTAGCAAAATAAAGTTTCACTGTGTGTTTCGGGATCTGAAATCTGTTTTGGACCTCAGCAAGCTGGAATCTAGAACATAACAAGATTAGCTAAACATACAAAGATACAAAGCTGCAACAAAAATAATTGTGAAGCAATCCAAAAAACTTAAATAAAATACCAAATGAAGAATGAAGTCACACATGCAACTAAGAAGCACAAAAATTTAAATACGACCTGCCAGTGATATGCGAGTAAGCAGGTCACTAGCACCCGGTTACACTAGCGACATTAGTATGGAAACAAAATTATGCTCTGGCAAACCTGAAACAAAAACGAGAAAGCGATAGGAAATCCCTACGGTCCAGCCCATGCCGTGAGTGAAAAGGGGTGACTTTCTACAGGTTAAAACATGAGAATTTTGATTTGAATTTATATGACTGCTATAAATTATATGATTAAATTATATTTATACAAAATTAGTGGGGTCCCTTTCATAAAAAATATAATATATATTGCTAATGGAAAGTAAAGTAAAACAGCTGTAGCTTTAGAAATCAAATGTTTTTATTCTAGAATCAAAAATCATTAAAATCGGTCCAGCCGTTCTCGAGTTATAATGCGTGTAACTAACACGACTTTGTTTTATATATTTAGATGATTTACAGAGACTTTATTTCCCTAACCTTTAGTTGTTTTTTTTAGTATTGGCAGCCATAATAACCTGATTTCAACTGTGGATTGACATACAGTAAACCCTCTCATATCCGGATCTCTCATATCCGGACCCTCCGATATCCGGACGTGATTTTGAAAGAATGCAAACATTTTAAATTACTCTAGAAGGTCAATGTTTGTTAAACCAGTAGTCGCGAACGATATTTGTAGGCCGGTTAGTATCGCGCCGATCGCCGAACGTGGGGTTGAAGCGATGTGGATAGCGGTAATGTTCAAATGCAGAGTAGAGGGAACGATGAGTCACCCTTGGCCTGAGTCTCTAGCGCTACTGTCTGTGTTCTGTGCTATCTGGTGTAAGGTCACTGACTTACGAAACAATAAACTTCCCCTCCCCACCTGTCCCTACCCACCCCAATAGCCAAGCCAACGCATCGCGTGTACTGAAGAGGACATAGTCCTATAACAGCCGCAGTGGGCCTTCAGCCCACTGAAACCTCACATCCAATCCAATACTGGAGTGACAACACCCGCCTTCGTGGTCAGTGTCGTCTTTGTTTTGCTTCAGTGACCTTGTTTTTCTTGTAACGGTTCGTTTAAGTTTCGGGTAGGAATAAGATATTATGGCCGGAAAAAGAAAAAGGGTTGTCATTACGATGGAGGATAAATTGTATTACTCTAGTACTGTACCACTTTGTACTGTATTACGTGATTTTTATATTAGTTTTTATATTATTAAAGTGGGGTTTTTATTTAATATCCGGATGTTTCATTCCCCTCTGATATCCGGAATTTTTGCTATCCGGATCGGCCGTCGCCACATTAGTCCGGATATGAGAGGGTTTACTGTAATTGGTCCCTGGTTTTATGTATGGGGCCTCAATTAGTTTTCTTTAAAAAAATTGGTTTGATACATTGCTTCAAGCAATATAATGAATAAGTTTTATATCAAAACGGGAAAGATTTTGGTAATGCTTTTCTCTGCTTTTATTTCACACAGTTTTCATCCTTTAAGTTTTTACAAATTGTTTACTCATTTGATAATATTTTTCATTTGTGCATAAAATAAATATTTATACAAAACCTCTATTCACATATTGTTCTCCACCATCTTCAATCAACAACTTTCAAACAGTTATAAACAGATGTTTTGATTTGTATTGTTTACATTTGATTCTCCATAAGCTTAATGTTAATTGTTTAGATTTTAAACTTAATATTACAAGAAAACTGGAATTTTCCTGAACATTAGCATTAGACCTATCTAGAACTTATTTTCTACTCGGAAATTAGTTATTTCCAAACTTTAAAGAAATTTGTTAGAGCTGTTTTCGAGATCCTTGTGCAAATATATATTTATATACATATATACAAAACTTACTCATATTATGGTATTGGATTTGCTCATCTAAATTTTGTGGATCTATTTAAGTGATATCATATGAATAAAAAAAAACAGCTGTAAAATTATAATCAATAATAGTATGTTTACATTGATTTTAAACCCACTTCAAAGTCATTGTAATAAAATGCTATCTTAACATATGAATTTTAATAATTATATATATGCAATCTTTCTGCAAACCACGTAAACTAAGATTAATTAACTAAGCTGAGATTTTATCTTTTCCTTTTATTTATGTGTTTAATCAGGTTTAAATTTTGTCGCGATAATAAGAATCTTTTATGCACAGGATAAAAAAATCCTTCAACCCTGTAAGGGATGGGCAGACCACTAGTGTATAATAAAATGCTTTATAATTAAATATTATAATAAAATTATGAGATCAAAGGGAAGATTTATTTGATATTTATTATTTATTTTAGCGAATTTCCCGTAGGGAAGAAGCTATTACCGTAGGTCTCATGGCAAGACTTAAGCCCGAGACCATGATATTTTTTCGTCTTTAGGTGCCCAGACGCCAAAAACAATAGTGATTAAAAAATGTATATATATATATATATGTCTATATAAATATGTGTTTGTGAACACGATAACTCTCCTCGTAAAAAGGGTCCTATCGAGACCAAATTTGGTATAAACGTGTATTCCTACATTTGCTTGGACAAGTTCGTAAACCAGACATATTGGTCAATCGGAATGGGTAGTTTGGGGGGGTTTTGTACTGGAAGATTGGGATTTTGTGTTTATTATATAGAATATTAAAAAATTTAAAATTTAATCTTAAACTAATAAAATTAACTTAGAAAACTACATAAGTTAAGTTAGTTCTTTAAAGTTTTTCTCTATTTCCAACGGTTACTGAGATATTAAAAAATCTAAACATAGTATGTTGTATTTTGAGGCTCCAATGTTAATCTTATGGAGGACAAGGAATCACTTATAAGTGAATCACTATAAGTGTTCACTTATCAATCTATATTTTTGTATGAAAATTGATATTTAACTTCTTGTGGTTAAGATTCATACATTTATGCTTAAAAATCATAGTTTATGTGTTTATCATGGCAGCTAACCTGCCTACTCTTTTCCCATGTTAATCATATGCGGAATAGGCAAACCCCTTTAGTTATAGACAGATGTTGATAAAAGTTGGTATAAATGGTCAAAATAAAAATTTTTGAATGCCCAATCTCAGTGTTCTTCACAGCAGAAAACCTGTACACTCTTTCCCATGTTAATCTTAAGGAGAATAGGCAAATACTCTCATATTTATCAACAGACATTGATAAAACTTGTCATATCATCATTATTATTATTATATTATTGATTTGGAAACTCGCTGAGTACCCAGTTCTGCTGCAATAGGAGTATTTTGTTTTGTTTATTATTTAATATAAATGCCTTACATTCTGCATCTAATTACAATTTTTTTTAAATTTTAGTTGTTTATTTAAAGATATGGCTAAGTAGTTAAGTTAAATTTAGTTTACTCGTCAGCTCACGACACTGAGCCGACGAGTAAGGCTCATTTTTACGAGGAGAGTTATCGTGTTCACAGACACACATATATATATACAAAAATTTTAATCACTCTTGTTTAAGAGAAATATGTAGTAGCTTAATGCTACTACATATTGATGCTGAAATTGTTTTTTGCCCATTCAAAGAGTGAACATAAAACAATGAACATAAATGTACATTGAAGATTTTTCCAAAATTAGTAATGTATTTACAGATAATCAAACGATAACAATCTTACGTTTAGTTCAATACAACTGCATAGTTTTGACTGAAGCTTGTCTCAGTAATAATTTAGAGTTACAAGCGATTCCAGGTTACAACTTTTACGCATCAGAGAACCATCTCAACCAGAATGATAAAGTGGTAGTGTACTTAGACAATTCATTGTCGGTACAGAGCTGTCAGCAGTTGCTGGATGGAGTGGCCACGGCCTTATCTCTGACCTTTGACTGGGCCGGTCGACCATGTGAAATCCTTGCTGTGTACAGAAGCCCTAATAGCAATCTTAATACATTCATTGGCATCATTAGAGATTATTATAGGGAAAATTAAGCCTATAATATTCGTTATTTTACAGGCGATATAAATTTTAATGTTATAAATGCTTTTCAAAATTCACTTTAAGAGAAATACATTGATACTCAATATGAATCTTGATTTATTCCTTGCATTGATAAAGTTACACGGCCAATTAGTAATTCTTGTTTGGATTATTTGCTTGTTAAATTAAAAACTTTCATCGAAGTTTCACAAACTATAATTCAAAGTAATATTGCATATAAATATTGCATCGCAGTTGAATTGAAAAAATTAAGAGCAAATAAATGTAAAGATAACATTTCTTTTCAAAACAAAATTGACTGGAACAACGTTGAATCTTATTTAAGAAGCCATGATGGTAGTGCATTTTTTTAGTGCAAATTGATCGAACATATTCAGTAATCATTCAAATTAGCTACAGTAAAAGCCTCAGTTAATTATAAAAATCATCAAATTAAGCCTTGGATCACAATCGGTATTATTAATTTCAATTATAAAACATGACTCAATGGACAATAAGTTGAAAATAAAAAAATACATAAAAACCCATAAAAAAATAAAATAAAAAATATATTATAATATTTATAATATTTAATATTTATATTATAATATAATATAAATATAAACAAAATAAAAAACCCAGTCGCCATTTGTCATTGGGCTACTAATTAATGATGCTTCCTAACAACAGGTCGACGTTAGGTAGTAACAAGACCGGGGTTTGGACCGTTCCCCATCAAAACGTTAAAAATGTCACCGGCGTAGAAATACACAAAATAAAATATAAAAAAATACCCCCGTCACAGCAGACCTGCGTACTCAGCGAATTCCCAAATCAATAATATAAATATGTGAAAGGTTTTATCAAAATCTGTCGATAAATATGAGAATTATTTGCCTATTCTCCATAAGATCAACATGGGAAAGAGTGTGCAGGTTTGCTGCTGTGAGGAACTCTGAAAGTAGATAGTTACGAATATCAAATATGGTTTTAGAAAGGGAAAAAATTCCTTAGATGCCTTATTTGACTTAATCAAGCTCATTTTTGAACTGTTGGCTGGTAGGCAACATGTTTTAATTTCTGTTCATGACCTAACAAAGGCTTTTGACTCTGTTAATAGAAATTTATTATTAAGTAAGCTCCAATCAATTGGAATTAAAAATAACTCTTACTTCGATAGTTGGAAACAATTTGTCACGATTAATGGTGTTGACAGTGAGCCTACTGGAGTTGATTTTGGAGTGATTCAAGGGAGTACCTTGGGCGCGTTATAATTTCTTATCTACATTAACAACATATCTAATTTAAAAACTAAGAGCAGAATCTTCCTTTTTGCTGATGACACAGCTCTGGTATCACATGGCAGCTCGTGGGATAACACGTACAAAAATGCATCCTCGGATCTCCTACTTCTTAAAAACTGGTTTGATCATAATATCCTCTCTCTTAATGTCAATAAACCTAAGGTTTTGCCAATTTATTTTAAGAATGACAGTGGTCCAGGTTTGAGGATGGTAAAAATACACTCCTGTGGTGATCTGATGTCTTCAACGTGTGCTTGTGATGTACTTGAGCGTGTGACCCAGTACAACTATCATGGAGTGATAAGCGATCATAGACTGAATTGGGAACCACATGTTTGATATGTTAAGAAAAAACTGAAAAAGATGATTTACGCCTTTGGGCAGCTAAAGCAGGTGTTGACGATGGAGCGCTGCAGGTGTATGTACTACACCTATGTGCAGTCTGTGTTGCAGTAAGGGATTCTGGAGTGCGGTGGGGCCTCCTCCTCAGTGCTGGGACTATTTACTGTAACCCATAGATCAGTAATCAAAACAATTCTAGACAAAGATGTAAGATATCCCACTAATTTATTATTTTTCGGATATATAGTTTTGAATATTATACAACTTTATCTAAAAACATTGATAATTTACGCTAGAGAAAATAAATATCATTTTTAAAGCAACCGAACACAGGTATGAAACTAGAAACAAATCAAATCACGGTATAAATCTCCTAGGCTAACCTGGCCTAATTAATACCCATATTAATATCTTATTATTACTTGTTTAGGTCAATTTTATTTAATCTTTCTACTTTGCACATCACTTATACAGAACTCTACCGATCGAAATTGCTTCTTCTGATGAGGTCTGGCTCTCTGTTTACAAGCGGAGGGTTGAGGAGTGACTACTCCGGATGGGTCCTGCCGCAGCTGACTTGCTCCTTCTTTCCCCTTAAAATGTTTAACTTCAAAATTCATTTCATGTTCAATTTAATTTCATTTAATTTGAAACAGGTAATTGTGACTTGAGTGTTCTGATGATTAATGCTTTTGTTCTGACAATTTATACTTTTACTCTGTTTATGTTCTGATTTATTTCTCTTGTATTCCTTCCATTAATTTTAGTACCTGGTGACCGAGCTTTGCTCGTATAGAATAAGACATGTATTATAAAAATTAATTAGAAAAATTAAAACACATTTAATACTCAATGAAAACATTTATATGATTTAAATAAAACCGATTCAATACACCATAATAATTATAGCACTGAACAAAAAGTAGTGCCCCCGATGAGGATGGATATCGCGACCTTCTGTTCTCGAGGCCGACACGCTACTGCTGGACCACGGCGTCTGCCAATTGGGCTACCCCGTTTTCGTATGTAATTAAAATTTTTAGGGAATTTCCCATAGGGAAAAAGCTATTACCGTAGGTCTCAAGCCCGGGACCATGTTATTTTTTTGTCTTTAGGTGCCCAGAGTCCAAAAACAATAGTCGTTAAAATTTATATATATATATATTTATTTATTTATTATGTGTCTGTGAGCACAATAACTCTCGTAACAATAACTCGTCTTGGTCCGATCAAGACCAAATTTGGTAGAGACATGTATTCCTACAAATGCTCGGACGAGTCCGTAAACCAGACATATCGGTCAATGGAAACGTGTAGTTTGGGGGGGTTTTGTACCACAAAATGGGGGTTTTTGCGTTTTTCACGTGTAATTTTTAAAAATTTCCATTTTTATATTTCACCATTGGAATCAGCTTAAAAAACTACACAATTAAGTCCCTTAAAGTTTTTCTCTATCTCCAACGGTTACCGAGATATTAAAAAATCTAAACACAGTACGTTGTATTTTGGGGCTCTAATGTTAATCTTATGGAGGATAAGGAAAAATTAATATTTCCCATATCAAACAATATTTTTGGATAAAACTTGATATTTAGCTTTATATTCATGTGGTTGGATCTATCCATTTATGCTTAAAAATCATAGTTTATGCGTTTATCATGGCAGCAAACCTGCATACTCTTTTCCCATATTAATTATATAGGAAATAGGCAAACTCCTTTATTTATGGACAGATGTTGATGAAAGTTGGTATATATGTTAAGATAAAAATTATTTATGGTAGAAATGACTACTTTCAGTGTTTCTCACAGCAGCAAACCTGCACACTCTTTTCCATGTTAATCTTATGGAGAATAGGCAAATAATTCTCATGTTTATGGACAGATTTTTATAAAACTTGTCATATATTATTATTATATTATTGATTTGGAAATTCGCTGAGTACGCAGGTCTGCTGGGACGGGGGTATTTGTGTTTATCATGGCAGCAGACCTGCAAACTCTTTTCCCATGTTAATCATATAAGGAATAGGCAAATTCCTTTATTTATGGACATTTGTTGATAAAAGTTGGTATAAATGTTAAAATTAAAAATTTTTTTTGAAATGCCTATTTTCAGTGTTCCTCACAGCAGCAAACCTGCATAATCTTTCCCATGTTAATCTTATGGAGAATAGGGAAATAATTCCTATATTTATTGACAGATATTGATAAAACTTGTCATATATTTTATTATTATTATATTATCGATTTGGAAATTCGCTGAGTAAGCAGATTGCTGCGACGGGGATATTAATCCTATGGACAATAGGAAAACTCCTTTATTTATGTCCAGATAATGATAAAATTAGTTATATGATCAGAATAAAAATTGTTTATGGTAAAAATGCCTACTTTAACTGTTCCTCAAACCTGCAAACCTGCATACTCTTTTTCCCATGTTAATTATATAGAGAGTAGGCAAACTCCTTTATTTATGGACAGATATTGATGCAATTTGGTATACATGGTCAAAGTAAAAGTTTTTTATGCTTGAAATACCTACTTTCAGTGTTCCTCACAGCAGCAAACCTGCATAATCTTTCCTATGTTAATCTTTATGGAGGATAGGCAAACTCTTATTTACTACGGTTTTTGATCAAACCTGTTTTTTATATTATTATTGATTTGGAAATTCGCTGAGTACGCAAGTCTGCTGCGATGGGGGTATAAAATTATAATGGTAGATTTTCGGATTACAATGGTTGTATACAATTCTATGAAAATGCCAAATTTAAAATTTGATTCATATATAAATTAGGGTTTTATTATAATATTATTGTCTGTAAATATTTTAAATTGTTTATCTATGTTTATTTGTTTTTTTGTTTGATAAAAATATATTTTTCTTTTTCAATTGCTGGCTTTAAAATTATTTAGAAACTATACCTGTAGGTAGAATTATCATCACGGTTTAATGTGTCTGCTTCATGATGCAAATAATGTGATGTGTTGAATGGTCACCTCCAGGGTGATTATAAGTAGGAAATAGAAAGTAGTCTTCAGTAATTGAGGAGATAGTTGCACAGGGAGAAAGTGATACTTTACCTGATCCAAGGAATCAACATCCTTTGCACATATTTTATATTTAATATTTACCCCAATATTTATTCCCTAGAAGACTACTATAGTTTGTTAAAAGTATTTAGAAATTTTTTTTACCTGTCAACGTGCACGTTACCATACCCCATAGCATTAGGTACTGAAGATAAAAATAAATAATTGATTTATATTTAAAAAATCAATAAAAATCAATAATAATTTTTTTTGATATTACTGTAATTTTGTTATGAACATTGTTATGGGGAAATATTTCATCCATTAAAAAATTTTTCAGTTCGGATGACCATGAAACTGTCCACTTGTCTGAACATGTGGTCAACATGCATATGGTCAATAACCACATGGAGAAGACAGGACCGCCAGACTTTGAACTTCTTAAAGTTCTAGGAAAAGGAGGTGTGTAACTTAAATATATATTATATAGTTCTGTCTCTTTTCTGTTTTAACTTCATGAGATTATAAATCAACTTAAGTAATGTTTCAATATATAAAACTTAAATAAAGTATAAACATGAATTACAAAATAAATGTTTAAAGTGTGAAATATGTTTAAGGTAGTCTATATTATTACTATTCTTAAAAAAACAAAATTCATGGTATTATTATCTTATAAATTTATGGTTCTGGAAGGGCTTTTTCTCTCATTACTCAATACATAAACCGTGACAAAGAACATTTTAAACGTCACGTAGGATATTTTTTACTACGTAAAAATTTAGGTTTTGATGATGCAAATACAGTATGATAGTTATAAATTTTATAATTTAGATATTTACCTTGTAAATATGGGTCTCAGGATTCTTCAGTTCAGTCATGCAGGGTTGTCAGGATTAAAAGTCAGGATTTTTGAGTGTTGGTTAGGAAAATGTTTGAACAAATGAAGAAAGTCAGGAATAAATAGGAAGCAAGTGCCAAGTCGAAAAATTTGTAGTTGCAAACCCGACCGCCATAATTTGTCTAGCCGTTCATAAAAAATGATTTTTCGATAACGTAAGTTAAGGAAGTACCGTTTAATGCAAACAGAATCAGCGATACATGTGCTGAAAATGTTAAAAAGGAATTCATTCAACTTGTATCAGAGGCAAAAGGAAAATTCAAAGACCATTTTATAGTATTTGAGAAAAAGGAAGAGATAAAATATTCATCAGAAAAAATTCTAGTTAGTTTCTAGTTAGAAGAAACTCTCGTCGCTCAGAAGAAGGTTTATGATGTTATTATTCATCATGGTGATAGACGCAACATTCATATTTAAAATAAAAATTTATTATCTGTGAGATCTGCAAGGAAAAGGTATGAAGATGCTCTTCAAGTCAATAGAGAAAAGAAAAATGAAGAAGAAAAAGCAACAGCTGTTAAGATTAAAATAACAACAGAAATAGATGAAAGGAAGAAGGTTAGGCTTATCTCTCAAATCAAGGAAGAAAAACTTGTCAATAAAATTAAAGCTTTATATAGACTGAATAATATGTAGAGTATAAAATAGCAAGATGCATAACCTCCATGCCTTCTCAACAAAAATCTATTTAGTTTTTTATTTTGACAACTAGGAGACTTGTTTTGAACCCATCCAAACATGTGGCTTCTTTAATTGATCTTTAAGTGGTGCAATTCAAGTTTCTTTTCTTAATATTTACAAACATGATTGTTTAATCTATCTAAGCTTTGCTGATAAGGTCGATTTTCCATATTGTTACTTCATTGATCATTCTGGTGACTTCATTGTGTCTGCCTACACAGGACACAAGCCTAAAGCAGTCCCACACAACCCTAGAGTTGAACTCTACCGAGTCCAAAGCTTTAAGGGCCGCCTGACTGTCAGAGAAAATATTGATAGAAAGGCCCTCATGACCCAGAGATGTCTCTGGCACATTCCATAATGGCAGTGATCTCGGCCTGGAAAACAGTGGGGAAGGTCCCCATGGAAATACCTGACCGTACGTTGTCCTGCACCCCGTAGATGCCTGCTCCTGCGCCCCGACTGCTCTTGGACCCATCAGTGTACCACTCCTGATCACAGGGTGGTAGTGGGCAGGCTCCATCCTTCCATTCGACCCGTTGCGGAAAAAGAACTCGGAAAGACCTGCCAAAAGAAAAAGTTCTCGGAAGATAATCAGAGGGCATACCTAAAATGTCGCTCTGAACTATCCCCGAAATTCTGGTAAGACCACGTAATTCACCTGGCCTATTCCAGAGGCCTTCTCCACAGAGGCGGTATGCACCCATTCTGGCAGTCATCCTGATGTGAATGTCTATGGGCAAAAGATCAAGCAAACAGTCAAGAGTGGCCCCAGGAGCGCTGCTGATCGCCCCTGTGATCATGAGACATGCCAGCCGCTGAACGGCTGCCAGCCTTTTCACAGCAACACCTGAGTCCATCTTGGTCCACCAAACCAGAGACGCATACGTCATAGTTGGTCTAACTACTGAAACATAGAGCCAATACATTAGCTCCGGTTTCAGTCCCCATGCTGCGCTGACCATACGCCTGCATGCAAACAGAGACCACTTACCCCGGTCAATAACCCGTTGTAAGTGAGATTCCCAGCAAAGCGTCCGATCCAGAATGATCCCAAGATACTTCACCTGGTTTTGCAGGTTGATCAAACTCCCCTGCAGTTTGAGCGGACCAACCCCGGTCAGCTTTTTCCTCTTGGTAAATGGTACAGCAACCACTTTAGAGGGATTCACAGATAGACCGACCTCATTGCACCAACCATCCACAAGCCTTAGTGCAGAGTTCATGAGGTACTGTATTGTTAAACTTACCTATCACAAGGATGGCAATATCGTCAGCGTATCCTTGAGCAAAGACACCACTGTCATTAAGCCTTCTAATAAGGCTGTCTACCACCAGGTTCCATAAAAGGGGTGAGAGAACGCCTCCCTGTGGACAGTCCCTTGTTGACCTGGCTACTACCTCTACTCCCTGTAGAGAAAGCTTCACATACCTATTGCGTAGCAATGCCTCAATCCATCGGCAGATGACATCGCTGAATCCTCTAGATCTAGCGGCGTTCAACATGGCATCCAAGGCCGTGTTGTCAAAGGCTCCCTGAATGTCCAGGAACGCTCCAAGTGCCACCTCATTATGGTCAATAGCTCCTTCAATTCTGCACACCAACTGGTGCAGGGCGGACTCGCAAGACCTACCCTGAATGTAGGCATGCTGGTTTGGGTGTAAAGGGGCAGACTTCAGCGAAGAGTCCCAGATATACCTTACCACCAACTTCACCAGAGTCTTCAACAAGAAAGAAGACAATGAAATCGGCCGAAAGGATTTCGGGTCCGTGTAACTATTCTTACCTGGTTTTGGGATAAACGCTATCCTGGAAGTCCTCCATGCAGCAGGAACATGTCCCAGGGCCAAGCTCGCTCTAAAAATACTACAAAGGGCCGGGAGAATGATCTCTACGCCCTGTTGTAGAAAAACCGGCCGGACTCCATCCGGACCCGGTGACTTGAAAGGACTTAGAGAGCCTATAGCCCACCTTATCCTGCTGTAGGTGATGATCCTGCTGGCGGCACCCCACCTGGTTACACAGGCCCTCCGCGACGCAGACTCACCTAATTCACCAGTTTCTCCACCAATGATGCATCCAGGAAAGTGTACCTCAGCCATACGTTCCAACACCTCCTGTGGTCTGTGAAATAACTCACCATTAGGTCCTTCCACGGAGCCCAGAGTCAGGGTTCTATCCTTGGCCAAGACCCTGCGTAGCCTGGAAGTTTCCTCAGTGCCCTCCAGCCCCGAGCAGAAAGTATGCCATGACTTCCTCTTTGCCCTTCTGACAGCGAGGTTATACCTGGTGAGCATGCTGTGGTAACAGTCCCAGCTGTTGTTGGGCTTCGCCCTTCTGAATAGAGCTCTTACCCGTTTCCTCATGCTGGCCAGTTCAGAATTCCACCAGCTGCATTTGGCGGACTTAGCCTTTGCTAATGGACAGCTCTCCTCGAAGGAGGAGACAATCGAGTTCCCTAGAAGGCTTGCAGCCCTATCCAGTTCATCCGTATCCTTGGCTCGTAGAGCTTGCACATCGAGTTTTTCACCAAGTTTTCTTTTGAAGACAACCCAGTCCGTCTTCCTAGGATTCCTAAATTCAGACAAAACAGGCACAAAGTCCCCTATAGCATAGAGGATATGACAGTGGTCAGAAAGAGAGGGTTCGGGAGAGACATGCCAACCTATGACCCTGTCCTGAAGCCCCTCAGAATAAAGTGTTAAATCTATCACAGAGTTACCAACTCGACTAGAAAAGGTTGGCACAGAGCCAACATTGGCTATAAACAAACTGCTAGATGCTATAAAGTCCAGAAGCTGCCTTCCTCTGCGGTTTGTCTCCCTACTACCCCAGATGGAGTTGTGGGAGTTGGAGTCGCACCCCACAAGCAGGTCCACCCCCTCAAACGCAGCACGGTCCACCAGCGCCACCATTTCAGCCAGAGGGACTGCGTCTGCATCTCCGGGCATGTCGACTGCAGCGCCATGGGAACCTTACTTTACGGACAACCCTCGTATTACTTGCTTACAAACTACTAGTGTTTATTAAAATATATTTAGATTTTAATCATTAATTTATTTATGTTCGTTAATGAAATGAAAATGAACATTTTCAGGGTATGGAAAAGTATTTCAGGTCAGAAAGGTAACTGGACAGAATTCAGGAACTATTTATGCAATGAAAGTTCTCCGTAAAGGAGCTATTGTTCGAAATCAAAAGGACACTGCACACACCAAGGCTGAAAGAAACATACTTGAGCTTGTCAAGGTAGGTGGAAAACACTTATCCTTCTTATTCTCTGATTAAATACACTTTGATATAACTGAGGTTCAAATTTGGCATGATTGGTTACGCTTTGTTCAGGTAAGTTATGCTTGCAAGTATTAGTATTTAGAGGGTATTTTTTCAACCCATGCAATGTTTTTCAGAAATAACAGAACAACACATGCATGACTAATTACATTAATAAGCTGGCATGCAGAAGTTTTTATTTTGAATCAGGTTTCACTAATTATGGGTTAATTACTACTTGATCAGCTGTTTAATAATAATAAAATATTATTAAGTAATGCGCAATTGTACTATATTAGCTGGCTTGATTTGACGTTAGTTGCCTGCTTGTGTTTGCAGGCGTCATTGTTTACATTCTGTTATTGACTTTTCTGAGCAACTCTTCACTAAGAGTATACATACTATTTAAGAATAATTTATTAATTTGTAGTATTGAAGTAGTATATTTGAAAATGAGTGACAAACATGATTTGTAATTTTGATAATTTTCGTAACATGATTTGAGCTGAGCTTTCAGTTGATATAAAAATTATGAAGATCTCTAAGAAACATACAGTTTTTATTTGATATATTTAACCCTAGTAGTGGCCAACTGTTGAATTTCAACAGAACGGGTCTGAAAATTTTGGAATGGTTAAAAACCTATATTAACTAACTCTAATATGGATAATACATGTACTGTTCGATAGACGACATTCTTAACTTTCATTTTCATACATAAAGACCTAACTCGACGCTTTGCTTCAACACTGTCACGGAAAACGATATTGTGCGTCAAGTGTCTGGTCTTCGTGGGGGCTCTGCTCCTGGTCTGGACAGTGTCCCGGCCTCTATTCTGAAGGAAAATATTCAATTTATATCTAGGCCCTTAACTCATCTAGTTAATCTTAGCTTAAAAACTGGCATATTTCCAAATAATTTTAAATTTTCAAAAATCATTCCGTTATTTAAAAGCAGTGATATTACAGATAAAAATAATTTCCGTCTAATTTCCTTGCTCAGCGTTTTTTCTAAAATATTGGAGAAAATCGTGAAGGAGCAGCTGACGGATTATCTTTATAGAAATAACATTTTATGCGAGAATCAGTATGGATTCAGGAGGGACAAAAGTATTTCGGATGCCGTCTTTGATGTTAGCAAAGTTTTAAATGAGTCTATTTCTGAGGGTAGCCGGACGATGTTAGTATTCTTGGATCTGAAAAAAGCCTTTGATTCAGTTGATCGAATTAAATTAATAAGTAAATTGGAACACATTGGAATCAGCGGAACCCCTCTTGATTGGTTCAGGAGCTTCTTGTCTGACAGGTCCCAGAAGGTTTGCATTGACGATATTTATAGTAGAGAACTTCCAATTAACTATGGTGTCATTCAAGGAAGTACTCTCGGGCCTGTCTTATTTTTAATTTATATCAATAACATTTCTAAGTTAAATTTAAATAGTAAAGTTTTTCTGTTTGCAGACGATACTCTCATATACATAAAAGGGAAATCATGGTTAGAAGTACGCTCTAAAGCACAGCAAGATTTAAAGCTTTTGAAGAAATGGTTTGATCAAAATGTCCTCTCGTTGAATGTTTCTAAAACCAAATTTATGCCAATATCTCTTAATTCCAATACAGATTATTCTTTGAATGATATTAAAATTCACAACTGCAATGATTTCGATAATGCAACGTGTCAATGCGAATCTTTGGGTAAGGTAGATGTTTATAAGTATTTGGGGGTGGTTTTTGATTCTCACATGAAATGGTTCCATCATATTAGTTATCTAAAGATTAAACTTAAAAAATATATTTTTGCTTTTAAATGATTAAGGGAAGTTTTAAGTGAACGGGAAATTAGAATTACTTACTTTGCTTATATCCAGTCTTTATTGTCCTATGGCATCATAGCTTGGGGTGGTGCCCTCAAATCAATTATGGAACCTTTGAACATCATTCAAAAGTCAATGCTAAAAGTTGCTTTTCAGAAGGGGAGAAGGTACCCGTCGGTTGCTCTATTTCGCGAAACTAAAGTCCTTTCACTTCGCCAACTTTTCGTTAAAGATTTATTGATTGTCATATATAAAAGATTTTACAATATTTTTTTCTCTAGTTTCCCATAGTCACAATACCCGATAGTCGACCAGGGCACTGACGCCAGACTTGACATTCACTCCCCCTCCCAGTTTGCTTAGCGATTCTTGTTTCAGATCCAAATTTGTTGCTTCAATTTTTTTTTCTTGTCTTGCGGGCAGTTTATTGTCTTGTTTTTTTTTATTACTAGTTTTCTTTCTTCATCCAATACAAATTTTTGATTGTTTGTTTTTTGCACTCATATTTTTTCTGTTTAACGCTAACTTTAATTTTGATATATTTTCCCCAATGTGCAAATCTAATTACTGTCGGCCATTATAAAAATGATTAGTGCTTCAACTCAGGCCTACGCACAGGCTCCTGCCCATGTAGGCCTTTCCTTATGTATTGGCTAAGTTAATACTTAGTTGTTTAAGTTATTCTTGGCATAGATTGCTATTATTTATTTACATTTTAATTTTCTGCCTGTAAATCTCTATAAGGAAAAATAAACATATTTCATTTCATTTCAAAAATGAATGTTTTGCAAGTTCTGTAATACTGTGACGATGATTATAAATGTAACAAATTTCCAGACAAGTAGACGATGCACCGACATGGTCAAAACATGAGTTTTATGAAATGTCATAGCTTGGGTAATTTTTGTTGGCAGAATGTTTCAAGTGGTACTAATATATAGAAAAAGAATTGCCTTTTATTTAATATGAATTTCTTCTATAAAATCGCTATAGATATAAATTTTTGAAAACCTGTGATTTTTGAAGAGCTGACAAGTGGCCAACTGTCGAATTTCGACAATTTGGAAAATGAGTTGTTAAAACTTAAGTTTAAAAGAAAACTAGTAAAATAATATATCATTTTGAAGAGGAAGAAACGTATAATAATTTTGTTTTGCCATTGGTAGCGGGTGGCAGCAATGCGACTCTGGTCTGAGCTTTGAAATTCTGTAATGATTTCATCATTGCTGTGTCAGCTGACCTGGCATTATTGTTATGTTGCAGAGTTTTGATTTGTTTAGAAGTTTGTTTTGCGTTGTGTTTTCACAATATAAGTCTTTTATTTTGCTGTTCTAATGTAGTGTAGTTTTTGTGAGTTTATAACAGTAAACTTCATACATTATAATATGCATGGATAATAGGTGAAAAATAGTGTTTATAAAGTTACATATCGGGTCCGTGTTTTGTTTGATACAATACATCATAATATCCCTGTCGTAGCATACCTGCGTACTCAACGAATTTCCAAATCAATAAATATATAACTGGTTTGATCAATATCTGTGTATAAAGAAGAGAGTTTGCCTATTCTCCATAAGTAACATGAAAAAGAGTATGCAGATTTTATGCTGTGGGGGACACTGAAATTAGGTATGCATTTTTACCATAAACTTATTTTTATTTTGACCACATACCAAGTTTTATCAATATCTGTACTTAAGTAAAGGAGTTTGTCTATTCTCCATAACATTAACATTGGAAAGAGTATACAGTTATGCTGCTGTGAGGAACACTGAAAATAGGCATTTTCAGCATAAACAATTTTTATTTTGATCATTTATACTGTTTCATCAACAGCTGTCCATAAAAAAGGGATTTGCTTATTCTCTATATTTATTTAACATGGGAAAAGAGTATGTAGGTTAGCTGCCGTGTTAAACATATAAACTAAGATTTTTTAATATCTCAGTAACTGTAACTAAATTGTGTAGTTTTTAAGCTAATTCTAATGGTAAAAAATAAAATTTAAAACAATTTAAATAACCCCAATTTTTGAGTACAACCCCCACCCCAATATGTCTGGTTTACAAACTCATCCGAGTAAATGTAGGAATACACGTCTACCAAATTTGGTCTCAATCAGACCATTTTTACTAGACTTATATATGTGTGTGTGTGTGTATAGTTTTTACGGATATGTGGCAGTCTTAGCTGAGTGGGTAAGAGTACTGGCCTACCACCCAAAAAAACCCGGGTTCAATTCCCGGTCATGACACATGAAGTTAAATTTCTCATTTCTCAGACTGCCACCGTGCTTCGGAAGGCACATTAAGCCGTTGGTCCCGGCTACGGAAGTAGTCATTAGGACACGTTAGAGGCAGTCGTGCGACCTGAAAACTCTTTAACATTAGACCTTGGCCAGAAGGTTACACGGAACTTTACTTTTTTTATTTTTACCGACTATTATTTTTGGCCTATTGGCGCCTCAAAACAAAATAATAACATGGTCCCGGGCTTAAGTCTTGCCATGAGACCTATGGTATTAGCTTCTTTCCTATGGGAAATTCGCTAAAACAAAAAATATAAACCCTGAGTGTTATACATTATTTTGTAGGGAATTACACTACTTAAACATTGTCTGACTATTTTTGACATGAAAAAATTTATAAACATTTCATATAAAAAAATATTTTGTCTACGTTTTCAAATTTTATAAAGTTTGTACGAATAAATTATAAATTCAATTTTTAATGCTTTTTATGTCATATTTCTGTTTCTTATTTCATTTGGATAACAAAAATACCTTTTTCAATGTCAGTAAAAAAATAATTTACATTTTTAATATTGATAGAAAGTTTACACCATAAAATTTGAGAGTCTTACTGGTATCAGCGAATTCCCCTTAGGGAAGAAGCTATTACCGTAGGTCTCACGGTAAGACTTAAGCCCGGGACCATGTTATTTTTTTTTTAGGTGCCCAGAAGCCAAAAACAATAGTCGTTAAAATTTATATCTACTGTATATGTATTTGTGAACACAACTCTTGTAAAAATGGTCCGATCGAGACCAAATTTGGTAGAGACGTGTATTCCTACATTTGCTCAGACAAGTTCGTTATCCAGACAAATCGGTCAATTGAAACGGGGAGTTTGGGGGTTTTGTACCCCAAGAATGGGTTTTTTATGTTTTTCCCATGTAATTTTTCAAATTTCTTTTTTCACCAATAGAATCAGCTTAAAAAACTGCACAATTTAGTTCTTTAAAATTTTTCTCTATCTCGTAACGGTACAAGATATATTAAAAATCTAAACACAGTACATTGTATTTAGGGGCTCCAATGCTAATCTTATGGAGGATAAGGAAAAATTAATATTTCCCTTATTGACCACTAGTTATGGATGAAACTTGGTATTTACTTTCATTTTGTTGGGATCCATACGTTTATGCTAATAAAATCATAGTTTATGTGTTCCTCACAGCAGCAAACCTGCATACTCTTTCCCATGTTAATCTTATGGAGAATTGGTGAATATTCTAATTTATCAACATGTATTGATTGATCAATTTTGTCATATACTTCTGTTATTATTGAGGTGGAAATTCGCTGAGTACGCATGTCTGCTGCGACGAGGGTATTTTTATTTGCATTGCATGAAAGGAGAATATAATGTGCTAACCAGAGAATTTCTTAAAAAATAGACACAAAGTACAGTAAAACCTCGATTAACCGTCACCCTCGGGACCGGGACCATGACGGATAACCGAATAGACGGATAACAGAAATAATAATAGCGCCGATACAACTCCGCACCTAGACAGTGTTTGGCGTGGCAACATCGCAATTCACTGCCTTGCATGTTATAACGGCGCCATGGTAAGTCCTAATTAATTTTCATGGTTTGACTTAATGTGAATTTATTTTAAATGAGAAAAAACAAAACTACGCCAGTTCAAGTGAAAAATACTTTATTAAAATATTTTATTAATAAAACAATTAAATATCAACTGTACAACTCTCAAAACTTACGTTACCGGTATTTAGTTTTTAAAATAATCCGTCATTTTCTTTTGTTTCTTTCCCCGTCGAGCTTTGCAGGCAGTCATGTTTCTAATTTTTCTGAGAAGAAACAAATTAATAATTTATAATTTAATAATAATTTAATTAAATAATTTAATTTAATTTAATAATTTATTATTAATTGTCGAGTCCCAAAACTACACGTTTTCGTTTCTCAGCCATAACAGAAGAGCATTTACACACTACGTAAACACAGAACTGTCAACAATAAACGGTACGGTACAGTACTTAAAAAACTAGTAGGCATTGCATTTGAAATTGGCAATAACTTCAGTTCACTGTAGCCACGTACCATACTGAACTGGAATGAAAAAGTAGCGGTGGAATGCAGAAGACAGTGTAAGGGATTAAACCAGCTGGGTTACTACCCTTGCCGCCAATGATTCACGCACATTGCAGGTGTGCAGTACAGTCGTCACTACTCATCATAGAGCCTCAACAGACGATTCGTCTCGGTGCTGACGCGGAAAAATAATTTTTTTTGCGCTAGCGGGGTGACGGTTAATAGAGACTGACGGTTAAAAGGGTGACGGTTAATCGAGGTTCTACTGTAGCTAAGAAATTGGCCCAGATATTCCCCAATCCTAAATACCCTTAATGACAACTAAACTAAATATTTGGCAGGAAATAAATCAAACCAGGGATTTATTGCAAATTAAAACATTTGCGATGTTGTGCGACCCAGCAGGTTTTAATAACCAAGTTCCTTGGAGTCACTACGGATGAAAATATGTCATGGACAAAGCATGTGGATATTCTGTGCAAGAAATTGAACACAAGCATGCACATTTTAAAACAAATCAAAGCTATTGCTGACTCAGATTTAGTAAAAACAATTTACTTTGCACTTTTGAATCACACATCCGATAAGGAATAGTTGTCTGGGGAGGAACAACGCAAGAGAATCTAAATCGGATAATGCTCCTTCAAAAGAAAGCAGTAAGAGTACTCTGTGGTCTTGGACCTATTGACTCATGCAGAGTGGCTTTTAAACGACTCCACATAATGACTACTGTATCCCTGTACATCCAGGAGACAATACTATATGTTGATGGGCTAAATTTATTAAGAATTTCTGACCACCATAACTACCACACCCGGCATGCTACAGACTATGCACTACCTCTTCACTACCTTAGTCTCTTTGAGAGAAAGCCGTCATATGCTGGCAGAAAACTTTTCAACCTCTACCTGAAGAAATTAGGAATCTCTCGGGAAGCAGCCGGAAATAACTCTGGATAACTAGCTGACTGAAAGACCCTTTTACAACATGGAAGAATTCAAGAGTGGAAGGCTACATACCTTGACGCTGCACATTTCTCAACAAAATTATAATAAAGTTTTCTGATTCAGGCAAAATATGTAGTGGACAAACCTATAACTTCGATAAGACGCAGTTGATTGTTCTACACACAATTCGGGCCTTAAATAATGAATTTTACCAGTACTTTTAATACAACTTTACTTTTCATTTCCAGATAGTCAGAACAACTTGGTAATCCGAAAAGGGTTCGGTCCCAATTAGTTCTGATTACCTGGACTCTGGTGTATTTTGAATCAATTTATCTGTGGTAATGTATGTTATCTGAGAACACCCAATGTTATTCTTATAGAGATTATTAAAAATCATTATCTTTCATATTTCTCAACTGTTATGTAAAACTTGGTATGCAGGGTAAAGTCACATCACCCAATAAAATCCACTCTAAAAAGGTTACCTGCCTTAGGGGACAATGAATGCCCAAAAACTTTTTCAATTTGTAAGAGGGTGTGTGAATGAGATTTGATTATCATTTCTGATACATTAGATCTGTTAAATGTTATTTTAATAAAATTTATTAATATTACAGTTACTTTTAAAGGGAGAGAATATGTGTGAGTTAACAATACCTTTTATTTGTTTAGTGAAGCCTTAAAATAAGAATTCATTGTGGAATTTGAATACTTTGAAACCATCTATAATATTAAAAATATACTAATTCACTAACAATTTCAGCACCCCTTCATTGTCGACTTGATGTATGCCTTTCAAACTGGTGGTAAACTCTACTTAATCCTGGAATATCTTAGTGGAGGGGAGTTATTTGTACATCTTGAGAGAGAGGGAATCTTTCTCGAGGATTCAGCAAGGTGAGAACGAGAATACAGTAGAACCTCAATAGTTTAACACTTTTCGGAATATTGTTAATTATTATTCTGTGAAATAAACATTTTTTAGCATCAAAATGAAGATCTGAAAATCAACAGCAAAGTATATTCATTTTCCATGATAATTAATGTTTGTAAGAGCATTTGTTGTAACAGAATAATAGGCCTATTTGATATTTTCTGTTTTTCATCAAAATAATTAATGATTAAAATATATCTATCTAAGATATTTAAGTGCTTTCTATTTAACTGATGTCTAATGTCTGATGTAATATGGGAAGGCATTGTTTTTGTGTTAGTTTGACAGTGTTTTAGACTAAAGATAATTAGTTATTATCTCTGTGTTTTCTAAGTGTCTTATGTTTTGTTAGCGAATGAAGTGTCGTTATAATAAATATGAAATGGAAAAATTGTTTCAAGAAGACATTTTATGTAAACTGACATTGAAATACTGCCTAGAGCTAGGTTATTTTTAGACGTTTTCAACACAATAGTTATAGTTAGTCAATATTTATAGGTCAGGTTTACTGGTAGTAGTTGGTCCAAATCCTAAAATAATGCCGTCTGGGGAAAATTCTGAGCTTGAAGGTGGTTTAGGTGGGCCCCACCTCCATTATACCACACATTTGCAAGCCAATTGGGATTTCTCATGGGCGGGATTCAAACCCTAGCACTTCCGAATTTCTTTGAACGTTTTGCTCATCAGCTACACGCCCTAGCCATCTCGGCCATAGTCGGTGCCTAGTATTAGAAAGCACTTACTTGGCTATAAAGCATACTTGACTAGTGTAATACTGAACTCTGAGAGATAGTTCCAAGATTAGATCATAGGGACAGCGCAGAATGTAGTTTACTAAGTTCTTGATAGATGCCATTGCCTGATGGGTTACATTAGTTGTTGAACAGAGCCGGTTGTTTTCTCGAAATTATTAGATTAATGGGTTAACTATCCAATAACAATGTGTTGATTAAATAACATTCTTTCATTAATTTTGTACTTTAAAAAATTAACCTTTAATTTTCTCTTCAGAGTCCAACATCCATGTGGTATTGTTAACAAAGCTCATAAAAACTCATTTGGCAACAGTATTTGTAGGATACACCACTTTATTTTGACTATCTACCCTTCGTTTAATATTTTGACATAACAGACTATTTTTTGCTATCACATTCACAAATTGCTGCATATGCATAATTTGAGCAATAATAAATAAAGTATTGCCAAATTAACGACATTTATTTGGCCTATTTTGTCGTTCCAGTGTTTGCACAACCAACAAATTTAAAGAACATAAAATGTTTGTCCATTTTCCTTAAGTACTAATACATATTCTAGTGTTTTTAGACTTTTTAAGTTAATATGTTGTTTATTTCTGTGTAAAAACATCTTTTGTATTTTATTTGCTTTAAATATTACATATTTCAGATAATTTTTCCATGGTCCTGGTCCCGAAGGTAACGGATTAGAGATGATCTACTTTAGATGTTAGAGGCAATGGTAACTTCAATAAACAAAGAAATTATGTAAATTTAAAGTAAACGTAGAGAGCAAAATCAACTCAATTAGCTATCTATTATGAATATGATGTTTTACTTGTTAAAATTTTTTTTGTTTTTAGTGTGATTGTTGTGTTTTTGTTTTAGCTTCTACTTATCAGAAATCATACTGGCCGTGGAACATCTACACAGCCTAGGAATCATTTATAGGTAAGTTTATTTTCGCTCCAGTCTATGCTCGTGGTTATCAAAAAAGAGAAACAATCAGAAATTTACATAGCATACTACAGATCGTAAAAACCTTATAAACTTTAAATGAAAATATTTTTTGTTGACATATTTTACAACTGTGCAGTATATAAGAATTATCTTTACCACAATATATGGGAAAACTTCATTGGCTGGATGTTTTTATTTGTTGCCTATTGGCTCAACTGAATCAACGTAGAAGAGAACAGACCACAATAGAAATATTAAGTTTTCACTTCTTGTTGGGAAATATGTTTTAAGACTGAATTCAAAACAATAACTATCTAAATGGAGACATGTAGAATAACAACTATATGAGAGTTTTTTTCTGAATATTTTGTTGGTTTGACAGAGATCTGAAGCCTGAAAACATATTATTGGATGCAGAGGGCCATGTAAAACTGACAGACTTTGGCCTTTGTAAGGAAGAAATTCAAGAGGGTGGTGTCACACATACTTTCTGTGGTACTATTGAATACATGTAAGTCATTTACTTTACTTTATTACTGAGTTATGATACAAGATACAAAATGCCCTTTATTCAGTTATATACAAAGTATACATGAATTGTGTCTTATGTAATAATTAATTAGTTTTTTATTAACTCGTTTTGGGGTCTTCACATATAATTTGTTAAAAACTAGCCAAAGTACCCGTTCTTCGCACTGGCTAAAAAGGCTGAAAGGTGTAGGCTCTACTGATACATTTAAGGTATTGTTAATTAATTCTTCATTGTCTACAAATGACAAAACAGGAGTGTCTACAACATTTCAAAGTAACATATGTCAAATATTGGGAGAGGATAAGGATTAATGTAATAGAGACAGTCGTCGGAAAAAAACTTAAAATCTACCATTCCGATATTTCAAATAATTCACTAATTTCGATCCAGCAGTTTATCTGAAAAATCAACTTTATTTCTTCTTCTTCCCGAACTGTCAAAATATAGTGCAAACGGATGTTGTCATTAGAAAATGTAAACATTGAAACCTATGACAGTCATGGCAGCTCTTTCTTCTTCTTCTCCTTCTTCTCGAACTGTCAAATTTTAGTATTCACAGCTATTGACATTCAAGTAATTTTATGTTTTCATTCTCTAAAAATGTAAACATTGAAACTTAGGACGTTCACAGGGCGTAGCCCGAGAGGATTTTAAGGAAATGAGTATGCCTATGTGTTGCATGAGTTAAAAGATCTACCTTTGTGTAAAATTTCAAACCGGTCGGTTCAGTATTTTTTGCATTTACTTGCCACAACAAACCCACAAACAAACATACAGAAACCACCTCTTCTTTATAACATTATAGATTAAAATTTTTATTAGCATCATTGGAATTAGTTTGGAAAATTTATGTGTATTTTCATTAGAGGTGTGAGGATAGTGAATTGTTTTTTCGGATCGGATAGCTCAAGTTCGGATCAGATCCGGTTCGGATAATTTTCGGATTCGGATACTCGCAATAACACAGTGGAATCACACTTATCTAAGAATAAATGAGAAAAAATCGATACAATCTCTAGATTCCATTTGGTGCACTATATACGGCTGCTTTCTCCTTGCCAGTTTCATTATGGGTATTAGTTGGGATGGTACGAATAAGTCTCCTGTCTGGGAGATTGCATGACCTATTGCACTAGGTGCAGCGACCCCCTCATTCTGGCCATGGTAAGGTTCAAAGAATCTTAGACTTATTTTTGAAGCATGAGTACTTTGAGCCAGAAAGTACAGAAACATAGTTGGAAGGATGCTGTTTTTATTTTGGCCAGCACATCCATCCAAGAAGAGGGAAACTGACTGGTTTTGTCAACAATCTGGAGTGTTTGGAAAGTGCATGATGCGATTTCAGAAGACCCTCTTCCACTTACTGACTCGTAAAACCACCAAGTAAAACAGTGACAGTCTCTTGTTGCCAGGTCGTATATTGTGAAATTATATACTGAAAACCGCCTTTTGTAAAAGATTGCCCTTTCATTTGTGTTTGGCAAGAAGATAACTTGCTGTAGATCAAAAACCAAACAAACTTCTTCCTATCATGTTTTGCTACAACGCTGTCATCGCCGCTGCTATCAGCAGGGATGTAGTCACAATTACATTTTGACCAATGAGTTTTACAAACGAGAAGACCACAAATACATTTAAGGTCTCCTGAATATTTGCATCTTTTAATTTTGCATGGTTCTTGAAAATCAGGATCCGAATCAGAATCGTCAAATCCACATGTAGAATCTAAGATAATATCCTTAACTTCATTTTTAATATGTCGAGTCAGAGGCATCATCATCTGAAGATAAAGTCCCTGTATCATTATCATCATCCGCTTAAAGTATCGTCCCTGCATACCACTTATTTTTAAAGAGCATTTTAACTTTATTCCCTTTTTTAAAGGGACAATCCTTATCAACCGGTTTGGCACTACTGGTGCGGTTGTGGAAGGTTGTTCTACGTATCGGGTCTCGGATTAAAGTGAAATTCCTTATTTAATATTAGCTATTTGTGACCCAAAACTTACTATTTTTTAGTAGTTGCGACTAACTAACGTAATTAAAGACGGTTTATCAGTAGAAAACCGGTTCAAGCGTAATCCGTGATAAAGTGATAGTGGGCGCAACGTAGTTAGTCTTGGCGAGCCGGTTGTGTCGTGTGTTTTGGTGGTACGTGGCGTCTCCCGGACTTGGTTAGAGTGCGAGAAATACTGTGCGTGACGTTTGTGTTGTGCTAACACTGGGCAAGATGTTGGACAGTAAGTTAGCTAATTTGGCTACCAAAGATGATTTTAATAGTTTAGCTAATAAAGTTGTGAGACTGGAGCATGAAAATAAGGCTCTAAAGGAGGAAGTACAATCCTTAAAGGTTAGGGAAAACAGAATAATAGAAAAATTGGTAGACCTGGAGAGTAGATCAAGACGTAATAATCTAATATTTAGAGGGTTAAAGGGGGCTGAAAACATTAAAGACTGTAGAATGTTAATCAGTAACTTTTGTAAAGAGGTCTTGAGAAGCGGTGACAAGTTGTGGATAAACAGGGCACATCATCTGGGTAGAGATAAAAAGATTGTGATTGCGCATTTCCCAGATGATGCTGACGTAGAATACATAATGTCACGCACAAACTACTTAAAAAATACGGGATGTGTTGTGCACCGAGACTTCCCTCGAGAAATCAGAGAGAGAAGAGCCGCCTTAATGGCGGTTAGGCGTGAGGTGGAACGAGTTACTGGGAGACGGAGAATGCCGCTGGTTCACGACCACTTGATGATTGAGGGCTGCAGGATCACCTGGCAGGACGGAAGACTGAGGGCGGGACAACAGCCTGGAGAAGACAAGCTGCGGACACTTCTAGGGCGTGACTTCTCATACTTCCTTCGGAATCTGGGCGCTGACGACAGAGGAAATTTGCATCATCAGCAGAGGATTGTTAACACGGAGGTGGAGATGAGGGAGGCAGCGAACGGGGGCAGTGAAGGCGGCGGTGACAGATGTGTGAACGGGGCCGGAGGCAGTGAAGGTGTCATCCACAGCAGGAACAAGACCACATCGGGCGAGGCATTAGTCAACGGAGAGTGAGGGGAGCTCGCCAGTTCTTCGCCAAATGGGCTAGCAAACCATCGGACTATTGCACGAATTTCAAATGAACTAAAAACATTAAACCAGTTAAGAATTTGTTTTTACAATATAAATGGATTGAAAAACAAGGTAAATGATTATTATTTCTTAAAATAATAGGTTATTCTTTTCTTTCTTTTAGGTGATTACGATGTTTTTATGTTGGCTGAAACTTTCATTTCGGAAAGAGATAAAGATTTTATTTGTAGTAAGTTGACTAATTTTAAGTTAAATTTTGTTTGTGCTACTAGGGTGGCAAATGTAGGGCGCTATATGGGTGGTATCATTTGTGGGATAAACCATAACTCGCCTTGGGTATCAAATTTGACTTTCTTTGAGCAGGGAGGTTTCTCAGTTATTTCAATTAATGTTAAGAGAAGTAATGAAACTATATACCTTTTACCACTTTATTTGAATTACAACAATTGGGAACATGACTTTCAGGAGTTAAGTACATTTCTATGTAATCATAATTATGAAAATATAATATTAATGGGGGATCTAAATAGGCGTATTGGGGTAGAGCAACAACTGTATGATACTTTTATAACACAGATTAACAATAAATTGAGTGAAAAAAGGTGCTCTAAAGATAAAGAAATTAATACTAGAGGGCGAAAAATAATTGACATGTTAGATAATCTAAGTATGATTATAATGAATGGTAGATGTGAAGGGGATCTTGATGGTGAATACACTTTTATTGGCCCGATGGGGTGTTCTGTAATAGATTTATTAGCTGTTAATATATCTAGTATAAAATATGTAAATAGTTTTAAGTTGTTATCCATCCTAGCACAGACCATCTCCCTATTGAATTGTGCATAGAAACTAGTAATATATTATGTGAGGGGGAAATGTTAAACAGGATAAGATAATCCCTTTGCTACCAAAATTGCAATGGTCTGATAAGGACTTAATTGGATACAAGTCACGGGTAAGTGCCGCGTTATCAGGAGTGGAATGTTCGGATGATAGTCAGAGGGACGTAGACGTCATTGTAGAAGCGGTTAAAGGTGCAGCAAGGAAAACGGAATACTTACCGGTTAGTAAAAAAATCAATAAAAAACAACCATGGTTCGATTATGAATGCTCGGCACTTATCATTCGAAGGGGCGGACTTCCCAAGGCGCTTCAGCCGTTGCAGCTTTTTGCGCACCCCAAAATTCTCTTTCCTGGAGAATCAGGAATCTTCTAGATGAAGAGACCTGTAAAACTGCAGCATCCTGTTAACGAGCTCGTCAGGAGGCACTTAGAAAAAAGATGTTTAGACTTTTGAACTTATTTAGGAAAAATAATTCAGTCCAAATTAAGCTCAATTATACGGATGCCCAAAAAAGGTTTAAAGTATTGTGTAAAAATAAAAAGAAAACTTATATCGATCAGTTACTAAGCAAAATAAATAACGGAAGGGGTCCAAGAGAGTTCTGGGGTGCAATAAAATGTTTTGTAGAAAAGTCATCACGGTCAGTCGGGACAATTACCCCCCTCGAGTGGGTGACACATTTTTCAAGATTACTAAACCAGCCACTGTTATCGGATTGTATGGCTTATGCGGAACCATTAGTTAAAGACGTATTCCTCGATGGAGATTTTTCACTAACAGAATTAAAAAGTACATTGAAAAAACTAAAAAATAATAAAGCCCCAGTAGACGCTCAACAACTCTGCTAAAAATGTACAACAATATATTTCAGAGTGGAATAGTTCCACAATCCTTTAAAATTTCAGTTGTATTCCCCCTCCATAAGAAAGGTGATGTCAATTTGGTTGGTTATAGGGGCTTGTCATTCATAGACAGTATAAGTAAGATATTTACTAGTCTGTTAAATGATAGATTAGTTCACTGGACTGAGAGTAAGAATATAATATCTGAGCTACAGGCAGGTTTTAGGAAGGCATATTCCACAGTGGATAACGTATTTAATTTGTCTAGTATTGTAAATCTAAGATTAGCTATTGATAAAGGTAGATTGTATTGTTTTTTCGTAGATTTTAGTGCGGCTTTTGACATTGTCGATAGACAGGCCCTAATTTTCAAATTGTCGTGTATGGGAATATCCACACGCTATTTGAACGTATTAAAAAGTTTGTATAGCGGTACTACGTCAGTAGTTTGGTGTAAGGAAGGGGTGACCGAATCTTTTGATACCATCAGGGGCTTGAGGCAAGGCTGTCCTCTCTCTCCTCTCATGTTTTCATTATTCATAAACGACCTACCGGAGGTTCTTGGAGGTGGGTGTGTTATTGGAGGATACAGGGTAAATGTACTGATGTATGCGGATGATCTCGTATTAATAGCACCGACACCAACAGTTTTGCAGCATATGATAAATAGATTGGAAAAATATTGTAGTACTTGGAACCTGTGTATAATCTTGAAAAATCTAAAATAATTGTTTTTAGAAAAGGAGGGAGACTTAAGTTAAATGAAAATTGGTATTGTAATGGGGAAAAAATCAAAATTGTCATTTTTTTCCACCACTCTAAATTAGGAAACTCATTTGTATGAAAAAGCAAGATCCGCCAAATTTGCTATAAATTCAATATGGAGAACTATTATAATTAACAATAAAATTAAACTGGATGCAAAGTTCACTTTTTTTAGTTCTGTAATTAAGTCTGTTTTAAGTTATGCTGCACAGGTTTGGGGTATTAGAGAAAGTGATAATGTAAAATCAGTACAAAGAATGTTTCTCAAAAGAATTTTTAAATTGCCTTTAAATACGCCTAACTATGCCCTATATTTGGAAACGGGAATGGAAAAACTATATTTCTACAATTTGTTTTTAAACTTAAATTATTTGTTGAAAGTGTTTGGTATGACACCCGATCGCCTTCCGCAGATTTTGGGTGAGGAAATTGTGCTCAGACAAGTGGGTTGGTACAGAGACTGGGAGATATTAGCGAGGAAAACCGGTGTCAATATAGACTGGAACATGAGGGGAGGGGAGGGTTTGGCGCAAAAGCTGATCGCGGTCGTTGAGATGGCACGTGTTACGTGGTGGAGCGAGGTCGAAGGGCGGGCGAGGACCTCACAATACCACCAGCATTATTTAACATTGGAACTTAATCTTGGAGATAAGAGCGTATTTGCCAACGACAATCATGATTTAGCTACAATTTCTTGGGCAATAAAAGCAAGAGCAGGATTGATAGATTTAAATTTTAATCCTTGGATAACTGGAAAAAATAATAACTGTTCATTATGTAATTTAAATGTTAGAGAAGATGTGTTTCATTTCGTATCAATATGTCCTTTTTTAACCAGTATTAGAAGAAGGATATTTGGAAAAAGCTCTCTTAATGAAACAGAATTTTATGAATTTTTAAACGGGAAGAATTGGCGAAGCTTCGGAAATTATATGAAAGAGGCCTGGATATATCGACAATGTTTCATTAGGAAATTTAATTATTGAATGTTGCCAATCTAATAATTATGACGCAACTTAACTTTTGCCAATCAAAAATTATAATCTATATTGAATTATTAATGCATATGAAAAATAGTTACGGTGTAATTAAATTTTACATATTTCAAGTTTTTTCGTTTTCTTTTCTTTTTAATTTTAAATGTATAATTTAAATATAATTCTTGTTATCTGTTGATTGGCAATCGGTTTGCTATTAGGTTATTGAAAGCTAACAAATAGTTAGGTAGTTAGTTATTCGTTCAATTTTATGTTACCAATTTTATTTACTTATCGTCAATTTTATTTACCATCAGTGCCAGCCAACCGACGGTCTCAGTGACCAGTGTTAAAAAGTGCTGTAGAAAGATATTGTCTATCATTATTATGACTTTTTAGTTAAATAATTAGTGAAAAAGTGTCAAAAAATATTGTTTTTCATTTAATAAAGCACCGTTTTTCTTTCTTCTTTCTTTCTTCTTCTTTATCAACCCCAACTAGCTCATTCACGCTAACTACATTTTGAGTTGTGTCTTCCCATTTCACTAAGATATCCATTTTAGTCTATTAATGTATTTTCAGGTATTAAAAATCGATCTGATACAAAAAATAGCAATCACAAAAAAGTTAAATAATATGGCTGGCACTTACGCCGTTTCGTGTCTTGTTAAAAAGTATAGCGGTGGCTGCAAATGACACAACACGAATCAGCATAAGTTAACTTACGTCAGTACGTGTTTTGTTGAAAACCTTTATAAACACTTACGACAAAATTAAAAGTCAGCATATCTCAGCAACGAGTAGGAATTCAGTTACGCCACTTCGTGTTTGGAGGGTCGAAATGTTCATCTGAGGCATTTAACTATTTACCAATTAATTATTACAATTAAGGAATATAGCCAAAGTTGAATAAGTGATTGTGTGTTGGGGTAATTATAACAAATAACTATTCAATTAGATTCATTAGTATAATTAACGACTTGGTTCAAGTTTGAGAAGTAGCAACTACTCAGATAATTAAATTTGATTACCTACCCACCCCATTTTTTTAGCATTTATAGATATTAACAGTTAAGAATTAATTTTTTTATTGACAAAATAAGTAAAATGGTGGTCCCTGGGTGCTTTCATATTCTATATACATACTAGTGGTACTGGTGCTGTAGTAGGTCAAATTCCAATGTTTTGTATGATGCAGGGCACCTGAAATCCTAACCAGGAGTGGACATGGCAAGGCGGTGGACTGGTGGTCCCTGGGAGCTCTCATGTTTGATATGCTCACCGGTGCTGTGAGTATGATAAACTCTAACTCGGCATTTGCTGCTTATGTATTCTCCAGTTAATTGTTTTTTTACATTGAAACTTTTTAATGCAAACTGAATACTGTGATCTTCTCCTATTAAAAATGTTATTATCTCCTTGCGCTCTATGAACATTATATTGTTGAGTTATCTTATTTTTTTCGTTTTTAAATTTTATTAAATCTTTAGGTTAAGACTATACTACTCCACTGTAAACCTTCATGTTGTACATTTTTTCGTTTAAAAAATAACTTTGAACAAGTAACATGCTGATATTTTAAAGGATTCCATTATTGTTATTTATATATCGGATATATATAGAGCTTATTTTCTCTTCGAAAATTCACTAAACCACAATATTCATAGTTAATTAGATCATCCTTACCAAACAAGATTAATAAGAAACTAGCGTACCTGGCGCACGAAATCGTGCGCTGTCAAGGAAAAAATCTGTCCACCAATGCGTGTAGACACTCAATCTTAAGTGTTGCTATTTAAAAAAAAATCAAGTCAATTTAAGTATGATAAAAATTAGTTTATTAATAAACCTTATAAAATTTCTCTATAAACAATATTCCGAGTATAAATACGGTTGTCTCGACGAAGTCGGCCTTGGTGTTCTCCATCTTTTATATAGACTTTGAGTCCATCAAATGATCGGGCTCTACTTGCTGCGACATATAGTTGGCCGTGACCAAACACCGATTCTGTGAGAACTACTCCAACCTTACCCAAATATTGGCCCTGAGATTTGTTAATGGTCATAGCAAATGCCACAATAATCGGGAACTGTGTGTGCTAGAGACTGAACGGTAACAGGGTATCGCCTTCCAGTCTCCATTATGTCGAACGTTCAGCTTTTTTTCATATGTCACCAATGTGTGTTCTTTGAAAAACTGTTACTTCCGTTGTGTCGAGCTGTAAACATCAACTCACGCAATGTTTGTCTCCGAGTGTTTCTATTTACTCATCAACTGCACAATATATAACTACATTATAATAACTATACTTAGAAACCAAGTTTAGATTTTCCCAACAGATTTTCGTTTTAGTTATGTTTTGGTTTTGTGTAAATAAAAACTGGTGTTTTATTGCCAGCTGTACGATGATGTCTTCATTAAACGAAAAAAGAAAGAACCATGTTTAACTTTCAGATTTAATTTGTTTATTTAACCACTTCCTTAAATAAACAGCTGATTTCTCGATCGTCGGTGTTTACTTCTATATTAAGTTTATGGAGAAAATCGCGACTTTGACCCCATTATTTTCCATGTCCACGGTGAATTTTCAAAATTTTTTTAATTGATGGCAAAACTACATGCTAAGACCTTTATAACGACACCTTGGACATGGTGATTGGTAGCACCACCGCTCCAAAACAATTATCACAAAAATAGGCCTAGTGTATTAAATATATAAGATGTATCTAGAAGTTGTTTGGACAAAATAGCCTACATAATACTGACCCTTAAACACCCATAGTCATACTAAATCTTGTATACAATTTTAATTAAAGTATGACCATGTTCAGTTTATTGATGCAAATAATTTTTCATTTCATTCATTGACAAGTCTTTTCAATAGTGAAGTTATTATTTTTATGTTATTTTGCACAAAGCATTTCTCTAGTTATCATAATTCTTAGATTCAGATCAAAACATTAAAAGATGCCATGAGTTAATAAAACAAAATATAAAATAGATCAGGGTTCGGTCTACAATGAGAAAATTTCAGGTTATTTTTTAAGAGCAAAATTCATGTTAAATAGAATCAACAATCTAACATAGTTAATCAAAACCTGAACAAGTTATACTGTATTTAAAAATAATGAGTTTTTAGATCCATACAATTGAACCCCTTAGGCCATGGGCGTTCCGGAACATCCAAATGCACTGTGTTAAAAATAGTAACCCACTTGTCACCTAATACTTGCCTAATGGAGTAAGAACAGTTTTTTGTATTAAGGTGCCCAGAGGCCAAAAACAATCGTTGTTAAAATTTTTAGCGAATATCCCATTGGGAAGAAGCTATTACTGGCCTCATGGAAAGATTTAAGCTCGGGACCATGTTATTTTTTCATTTTTAGGTGCCTAGAGGCCAAAAACCATAGTCGTTGAAATTTATCTATATAAATAAAATTAGAGTTTTGTCTGTACATTGCTCAGAATTATTCATTTTTTAGTTATTTTTACTTTTCGTGCGTTAGAGAAGCCAAAACCAGCCTTATCTAGTTTAAAGATTTAATAGAAATAAAAACAAACAGCTGTCAAATCAATATTACCCATTTCCAAATCATAGTATATTAAAAAGTTACTAGCGTACCTGGCACACGAAATTGTGTGCTGTCAAGGAGACAATCTGTCCACCAATAACTATGTTTAGAAACTAAGTCTAGGTTTTCCCAACAGATTTTCATTTTGGTTACGTTTTATTTTTATGCAAATAAAAACTGGTGTTTATTGCCAGCTGTACGATGATGTCGGCAATAAACGAAAAATGTTTGTATTTACTTCCTTGTGGGAAATAGGTTAGATCATGGATATGTCTAAAGTGAATGCTTTCAGTTCATCTAAACAGCTGTTCTTATTCTTTTATATTTAAAATTCAATACAATAGTTCTGGTGGTTTCTATTGAAACCTGTTACATGTTTTCCATCTTAAAAATCACTAACATCCCCCCAGAGCTAAGACATATCCATGTCAAAAGAAAGAACCATGTTTAACTGGCAGGTTTGATTTGTTTATTTAACCACTTCCTTAAATAAACAGCTGATTTCTAGATCGTCGGTGTTTACCTACAGATTAAGTTTATGGGGAAAATCGCGACTTTGACCCCATTATTTTCCATGACCACGGTGAATTTTCAAAATTGTTTTAATTGATGGCAAAACTACATGATAAGACCTTTATAACGACACCTTGGACATGGTTATTGGTAGAACCACCACTCCAAAACAATTATCACAAAAATAGGCCTAGTGTATTAAATATATAAGATTTTAACGTATAACTAATTATAATAATGGTATAAATGTTCTAATCTATTTAATTAGGATTTTAGGTTTACATTTGTATGATAATCTTTCTTCTTTATACTAAATCCTACAAACCGTACAAAGGACGGGCTTACTGCTAGTATAGGTATAAATATATATATATACAGGGTGTTTATTAAAGTTGGGGACAAACTTTGAGGGATAATAGTTCCCATCAAAATAAACTAAAAAATGTCCTATAAACATATGTCTAAAAATCCTTCGTTTAGTAAACAATGGATTTTTAGACATTTTTTTTATGTTTCGTATTGACGATATAATCTAAAACAAAATGTTGAGTGTTAATGATCATTTTAAATTGTCTATCAGTAATTTCGGATATTTATTGAATTCGACTGGGTACTTGTTACTTTGGTGTCGATATCTGATTGCTTTAAAATGAAATATTGGTTTTTATTTACACGGCTAAGAAAATAAACTGAAAGTGTGTGATCATTTTGAGTCGGCAGGGCAACTATTAGTTTCCTGATACGAGTCTCGTCAAAACAATGACGACAGTTTCTTAAAACAACATCGTGACGAGGAAAGCAAAAATAATTCTCTTTTTTTCGCCATTCGTCGGTGGTGGAACAACGAACGATTGGAATCGAAGAACCAGAATCGACTTTGGACTATCATTTTCGATTCCGATTCCAACTCTAAGAATTGATATTTGGAATCGACTCAACCATATATATATATGTCTGTGTGTGTGTCTGTGAACACAAAAACTCTCTAAAAATGGTCCGATAGAGACCAAATTTGGTAGAGACGTGTATTCTTACATTTGCTCAGAAGAGTTCAGATGAATTTGCTCAGGTGTAATCCAGACATATCGGTGAATTGGAACGGGTAGTTTGGGGGGTTTTGTACTCGAAAATTGGGTTTTTTTGTTTTTTAATATATAATTTAAAATTTTATCTTTTACCATTAGAATCAGCTTAAAAAACTACAAAATTTAGTTCTTTAAAGTTTTGCTCCATCTCCAACGGTTACCGAGATATAAAAATACCCCCGTCGCAGTAGACCTACGTACTCAGCGAATTTTCAAGTCAATAATATAATAATAATAAAATATAACAAGTTTTATAAAAATCTGTCTATAAACATGAGAATTATTAGTCTATTCTCCATAAGATTGACATGGGAAAGAGTGTGCAGGTTTGCTGCTGTGAGGAACACTGAAAGTAGGTGTTTCTACCATAAATAATTTTTATTTTTAATATTTATACCAACTTTCATCAACATCTGTCCATAAATAAAGGAGTTTGCCTATTCCCTATATGATTAACATGGGAAAAGAGTATGCAGGTTTGCTGCCATGATAAACACATAAACTATGATTTTTAAGCATAAACGGGTGGGTATCAACAACATGAAGGTAAATACCAAGTTTAATCCAAAAATATTGATTGATATGGGAAATATTAATTTTTTCTTATCCTCCATAAGATTAACATTGGAGTCCCAAAATACAATATACTGTGTTTAGATTTTTTAATATTTCGGTAACCATTGGAGATAGAGAAAAACTTTAAGAAACTTAATTGTGCAGTTTTTTAAGCTGATTCTAATGGTGAAAGATAAAATTTGAAATTTTAAAAAATTACATGGGAAAAATGCAAAACACCCATTTTTGGTGAACAAAACCCCCCCCAAATTACCCCTTCCGATTGACCGATATGTCTGGATTACGAACTCGTCCGAGCTATTGTAGGAGATATATATATATATAAATTTTAATGACTATTGTTTTTGGTCTCTGGGCACCTAAAGAAGAAAAAATAACATGGTCCCGGGCTTAACCCTAGAAATTATAAAGTCGTAATTTACGACGCATTTACATATTCAATAAGAATTGGCAGGTGGAGGCATCTGTCGTCAGTTTTGTGGAATTGTTAGACACTATCGCCTACGCGACCGTGTTTCCCTCTGGGGGCCAACAACCGAAACTGCTCTTTTAGTACACGAGCCTACCACCGGGCAGGTCTATAACCAAGTAAGCGCTTTCTTTTCCTAGGCACTGGATGGCCGTGGTGGCTAAAGCGCTGCGCTGACGAGCGTAACGTTCTAGCCATTCGGAAGTGCTAGGGTTCGAATCCCGACCATGAGCAATCCCAATTTGGCTTGCAAATGTGTGGTGTAGCGGAGTGGAGGGCCCACCTTAAATAAACGGTGACCGGCTTGGGTGGAAGTTGACGGCATTTGTAGGCTTAATTGGGATTGCAGTGGACACCTGTTTAGCTTTTGTGGTTAGTGGTTATAAGGGGAGGGGGGCATGTTTTAAGCTTTTTTTGTTTAAACTTTGATATTTCAAGAAGATATTAGTAATTATTTTTATGTTACAGTTAAGAGTAAAAAGCTTATCACTTCTAGGGTTAAGTCTCCCCATGAGACCTACGGTAATAGCTTCTTTCCTATGGGAAATTGGCTAAAATCTAAACACAGTACATTGTATTTTGGGGCTCTAACGTTAATCGTATGGAGGATAATAAAAATTAATATTTCACTTATCAACAAATTTTTTGGATGTAATTTGATATTTAGCTTCATGTGGTTGAGATCCATCCATTTATGCTTAAAAATCATAGTTTATGTATTTATCATGGAAGCTAACCTGCATTCTCTTTTCCGATGTTAATCATATAGAGAACATACAAACTCCATTATTTACGGACAGGTGTTGATGAAACTTATAATAAATTTTCAAAATAAAAATTGTTTGCTAAAAATACCTACTTTCAATGTTCCTCACAGCAGCAAACACGCATAATCTTTCCCATGTTAATCTTATGGAGAATAGACAAATGACTAACTATCATATTTATTGACAGATATTTATAGAACTTGTCATTTATTATAATATTATTGATTTGGAAATTTGCTGAGTACGCTGGTCTGCTGCGATGATGGTATTTTTTTAGTCTTTATGTTAAATTTTTATTATTGTCTGTAAGAAAATTTGTGATTCACCTAGCCCTGTAGCTACGAAATCAGTGGCACATCCTCGTGCTACTATCACTATCTTGGGGAGAAACAATGTGTTATCTGTGGCTAGCCAACAAAATTCCTGTTTATGAATATGAAAGCTACAGGATTTATTATTTATATAAAAATTCAGATTTTTATTATTTACTCGTGACAAAATTCAAGTACGTGTAAAATGTTAAATTAAAAGTTAAATTGGGTTTAATATGATATAGTCTGTTACATTTTGTCTCGCTGGAAGAAAAATATTCTTCTTACCAAGTCATTTAGGGTTAATTTGGAGATTAGGAAAAAAGTTACTTGAAAGCATGTGGTTGTGTAAAATAATACCCCCGTCGCAGCAGACCTGCGTACTCAGCGAATTTCCAAATCAATTATATAATAATAATATATGACAAGTTTTATAAAAATCTGTCCATAAACATGAGAGTTATTTGCCTGTTCTCCATAAAATTAACATGGGAAAGAGTGCAGACCTGCGTACTCAGCGAATTTCCAAATCAATTATATAATAATAATATATGACAAGTTTTATAAAAATCTGTCCATAAACATGAGAGTTATTTGCCTGTTCTCCATAAAATTAACATGGGAAAGAGTGCAGACCTGCGTACTCAGCGAATTTCCAAATCAATTATATAATAATAATATATGACAAGTTTTATAAAAATCTGTCCATAAACATGAGAGTTATTTGCCTGTTCTCCATAAAATTAACATGGGAAAGAGTGTGCAGGTTAGCTGCTGTGAGGAACACTGAAAGTAGTAATTTCTACTATAAATAATTTTTATCTTAACATTTATACCAAATTTCATCAACATCTGTCCATAAATAAAGGAGTTTGCCTATTCCCTATATGATTAATATGGGAAAAGAGTATGCAGGTTTGCTGCCATGATAAACACATAAACAATGATTTTTAAGCATAAATGGATAGATCTCAACCACATGAAGCTAAATGTCAAGTTCTATCCAAAAATATTGATTAATATGGGAAATATTAATTTTTCTCTATCCTCCATAAGATTAACATTGGATCCCCCACAATACAATGTACTGTGTTTAGATTTTTTAACATCTCGGTAACCGTTGGAGATAGAGAAAAACTTTAAGGAACTTAATTATGTAGTTTTTTGAGTTGATTCCAATGGTGAAATATAAAATTAGAAATTTTTAAAAATTACATGTGAAAAATGCAAAAAACCCCCATTTTGGAGTACAAAACCCCCCCAAACTACCCGTTCCCATTGACCGATATGTCTGGTTTACGAACTCGTCCGAGCATTTGTAGGAATACACGTCTCTACCAAATTTGGTCTTGATTGGACCATTTTTACGAGAGTTATCGTGTTCACAGACACATAAATACATATATATAAAAATTTTAACGACTATTGTTTTTGGACTCTGGGCACCTAAAGAAGAAAAAATAACATGGTCCCAGGCTTAAGTCACGCCATGAGACCTACGGTTATAGCTTCTTCCCTATGGGAAATTCGCTAAAACATGATCAAGTTTATATTATCTAGATTCCTATTGCGGACATTTTCCATCACGATATTATGTAAAACAAAACCACTACTATTATACTATTATGTAAACTATACTACTATACCATAACTAACTATACTATTATGTATTATGTTATATTACAGTAGAACTTGGATAATTCGAACCTCAAGGGATCAGAAAAAAATTCGAATTATCCAAAAATTCGAATTAGAAAAGTTTATGCAAGTGGTTGAAATAAAAAATTAAACATCAGGTTTTAACATTGTATATTAAAAAAGTTAGGATAATAAAGATATTATTGATTAAAAATCCTAATTTTTGTTAAATGTCAATAATGTGTTTGGAGGGATCCCGAAACTAGCTATTACAAACTTTTTCAAATCCCTTCTCTACCTCCTTGATCGCCGCTATTTATTCTTGCAACGTCAGAGATTTGTAGGTTAGCTTTGACGAAGCCATCATACACACGACGTGTTAACATGAAAGCAGACGACGAATATCGGAACAAACCACCACCGATGATACACACAGATGTCAATGTTGTGATTTATGAGCAGTAGTGGACTAGCGAGTGGGGTGGGCACGTTGATCTAGCTAAAAATAGTCTGAGGACAGGAAGCCCGAACGTCGTTTCCTGGAAAATCGCACACAATGTCTTGTTCACTTATACACACACTATAGATTTCCGCTGTAAAAACTTCGAACTATCCAAAATATTATTCGAATTAACCAAGATATTTTAACATTGTTTTTGTACAAAATTCTAGGGACCAAGACAAAATTTCGAAATAAAGAAGTTTTCGAATTACAGAAGTTCGAATTATCCAAGTTCCACTGTATTATGTACTATTATGTAAACCATCACCAATAATGAATTTCAAACAAAGAATCAAGTTTATGTTACCATTTTACATTACTTTCTAGTGTTTTATTTTGTGTTTTTTTCTATTAGTAATAATTTTTCTTCTAGCCCCCATTTACCGGTGACAATCGCAAGAAAACAATCGAGAAGATTATCCGTGGTAAATTAGTGGTTCCACCTTATGTTACACCAGATGGAAGAGACCTGATCAGGAAACTGCTCAAGGTACATTTTTCCTTTCTATACACAAATGTAACACTTATTTGTCATGTAATTTATAGTATCAGATTCAAATTGTATTTTTTTTGTACTAGTAAGCACAAAAAACTTGTAATATGTAAAAACTTGAAATCCGGATAATCTGAAAATATAAAAGACAATAATATTGAACAGTCCCTGCAACATTATAGCTACAAACTGCATACAACTTTCGAACAACAGCGAAGCCACAAAATATTGTGGGCATTTTTAACATGATACAAAGTTTTATTTGATTTTAGCAAAAGTTAAAAAAGTAATAAACTGTGGAAAAACAAAGCAGTACTTTTAATAATTTTAGGTCAAAAATTAAACACTCAAATTCAAAAGGAAAACCTATTTTGTTTCATAAGAATTTTCTTGTTCGAGTCTTGAATCTAGAAACAGTTCATTAAAAAAAAATATTGTGTTTAGTTTTCTTTCTTTTCTCTTTTTTATTATTTCCCCCAGATATTATAAGCTGCAGTACTCTTGTCAGAAGTGCTCTGCTTTGCAATAAAATGCAATATAAAGAGAATGCAATATAACATGTACATTCACATGTTATGCAATCATTGATAGTGATCCTTGCCACAAAGAGCAAATACTGTGGTTGTGTCTGAAATTTTGAAGGTGCTCGAGATAAAACCCACATTTTAAGTGCAAGTAATTATTTAAACACGATCCTGATTACAAATACAGATGATTCGGATATGTGTAAACTGGAATTTACTGTATTATTATTTGGAGCAAAGAAATATGCTCAGTATGCATACTAAGTAAGTTTATTTAACTATTAAAAGTTTGCTCTTCATGCAAGTTAGTGGTATGTCGATACTGAAACTCCATTCTCGAAACCAACAAAATTTAAGAAAGGTTTCAGTTGCAAGTTGAAACTTGAAACTGTCGTGATTTTTGTGATATCGCAAAACTCAAAACTGCTTTGATTATCAAAAATGTCCAATGTTTTGTGTCGTTGTTGTTTTACCAGTAGTAACGTGCCCATAAAAATATGTAATACTTCGAACACAGGAATTCTGTCACTACTATTGGTTGTATTTATTCACTGGTGTTGAGATTATACAAGAATTCCAATCAAAATATAGGCTACGAACAATTATTGATTTACTGGTGATTCTGAAACCATTATTGTTTTTAGGCTATAGTGTGAGATGGTTATTAAAACTTTTTTTGTTTTTTATTTTATTTTCATTACTATAACCAGGAATGTAAATAGTCTTTATGTATTTTGTTGCTCTGGAATTATTGAAGGACCACTGGTGGTGGTAAATTCCGATAAATAGTTTTGTGAGCAGAGTTTCAAAATTTAAAATTCCTGGTTTTGTCCATAACTACTGCTGGTGTGTGTTTTGGTGTTAAAGTATCAAGTTGGGTTTCACAGCGGACACCTTGTCAGAGGCTTGGTGCTGGCCCTGGGGGTGGAGAAGTGTTGCGGAGACATCCATTCTTCAAGAACATCAACTGGGAGGATGTTCTGAGCCGTCAAATAGAGCCCCCCATCCGCCCAGTACTGAAAGGAGATGACGATGTCAGCCAGTTTGACACAAAATTCACCAAGCAGACTCCTATTGATAGTCCTGATGAGAGCTTACTCAGTGAAAGTGCTAACTTGTTGTTCCAGGTTAGTAAATATTGTAATTTAACTGATTTCAACTTTTGATTTCTTTATACTTTGATTCCAGCCCAAAAGCGATCGATCTTACTTTCATTATGATATTATTAAGCCTCCGGATTGCTGAGAATAAATTAAATGGTTTAAATACCTCTCTATAGCAATCTTAGTAGAACTACATACCGAATTAACATGCTGATATTCTGTGTAGTCAAATGTCAGCTGTTTTAAATATTGTGTCAGTTGTGTAATTATTTTTATTCTTGTTTATTTACTTTTTGGATTATGTTTTTGTTCAAGTTTTGTTTAATGTTTTAATGAAGTGAAAAATCAAGAAATTAATATCCTTGTGACTGATGATGGCCTAATGTAGTCCAAAACTATAGTTGCACCATTACTTCAATTACTAAGATTGCTATAGAGAGATTTTGTTTGCCAAAGACGTGGACCAGCGTAGCACGACGTTTGAGAAATCACTGGCAGTGGGTCGTGAATACCAAAGGCAGACAAGAATGCTTATTCTACTTGCTGCTATGCTAAGGCATGAAATTCACGTCAAGAGTCCACATCGAGAGAACAGCCAGAGTGGAGAGATATCCGTCGCACCGGGCAACAGCTCTCTTGCCCCTCGTTTGTGAAACGTCCACGTTCTCTCGTCACTTCTTGTCTTGTCTTAATCTTTGTTTATTAATAAGAAATATACTTATAAAAAACTACTAAGATTGCTATAGAGAGGTATTTAAACCATTTAATTTGATCTTACTTTATTATAAATGAGACACCTGTCACAACTATAGGTTCATTGACATCAGTAAACCCCATGATTTCCTAGTCTGAAGTTAAGGGTCTGAGAGTAAAAATTGTATGGATTGTAAGTAATATAATGTATAACATTTTTTAAAGTAATAAAATTCCTTTTTAAAGTCATCAAATACATATGGATACACCATATTATTAATCTGTGGTCTTTATAACCAAAGTCAAACTACTCAACCAGTTATTTTGTTGACACCCATTTAACCTGCCTGAATTTGTTAAACTTATCATCATCATTATCATCTAATAAGATATAATGTGGTTTTAGGGGTTCACATATGTTGCTCCATCAGTGCTAGAGGCATCAGTCAAACCAAAAATAGTTCGAGCTCGATCATCACCACGCAAGACAAACAGATTCTCTTCACCTTTGCGAAACCCCTTTGAAAACCACCTGAACCCTACACCACCGGATGAGATGATGGAAGTCTCCTCTTCATTACATCTAGGACCCCCAGTATAGCAGGCCCAAGGAGGTTAGGTTTAAATTGTTGTGAGGAACTTCGCTCCTCGCCACATGTTATATAAGTACGAGATCATAAATTAATTACTTCTATATCATTAATTTTAGTTGGTTATTTTCATAGTTATTTGATTTGAAATAGGCTTGGTTTGTTATGCCAGTAAAATATGTTGGCCTTAGCTGTTATATAAGCAGTTCTAACAAGAGCAATATTCACATATATATGCAGCAAAACACTAAACATTATTTTGGATAATGTCTTGTAAAAAATCTTATTGATTTCTCCACTTTCACTGCTAAAACCCTGACTGCTGATTTATTTAGTTCAAGATTATTTTAATGGGTTGTGGGACCGACATTCAGTTTTTACTTTTAAATTAACTTACAGGAATAACATTAAAGCTAAGTAATTAATGAACGATAACCAGTGATATAAAAAAACTGTTTTTCCTTTCTTGACTTTTGCGTCTTCGACTTTTTGTTTATCTTGTAGGATTTGTTGTTTGCTAGGATGATAGAAAGCATGTTAGGGGCAAAATATGGAACTATCCAGCTATTTTTTGTTAAATTAATTATATATTTAGTTCTGTATATTTAGTTCACTTCTATGATTATTGGATTAAAAATTAAATCATAAATATATAACTTATTGTTTTTATGGTATTTATAGATATGATTGATCAACAGACAAGAGCACAAATGACCATTTTTTTCATTTGACCATTTGTCGAAGCTTGAGGTCTGTCTTATTAGGTTTTGAGAGGTAACCAGATGTATATTTGATTGTGATTTTTTTCTATTTATTTATTTATTTTTCAGCTTATAATTCAGTGTACAAAACAAGTGAGTTTCCCAAAAAATTTCCTAGTTCATCAAGGTGATCTAAGTATACTCAGTCGTAATTAATATTTTTAGCTGTGAATTTCCAGAAATTGTAGTAAATAATTGTCCTGTTCTATTTTGTACTCTGAGAACTTTTAAATATATTGTTACCGATTTGTTATAATCACACAACTCAAGTCATACGTTTATTGTTAGATATTAGGCTGTACTGACAATCTTAAAAGGAGACTTAGTTCATTTTAATTCAAACAAATTGATACAATCTTATGAAAGAGAAATCTCCCAAATCCTATGGCAATTTTGTATTTCCCTAAATTGTTCAATTGTTTCAAATTTTATTGATAAAAATAAAATTAAAATGTTATTAAATGTATAAATTATTTCTTTTAGAAGGAGGAATTATTTGTCAGTTCACTGATAGCATTTATTTTGTCGAGTCTTAAAAACCCAGATGAATGGAAAACACAGTGTATAGAAGTTCTGTTCAAACAATGTCCCCAACTAGTCTGACATGATCTAATGTACAGATAGATCCATAGGCCAATAGGATCCAACAAACCTGTCACAACTCCTGTTGGACTTTGTGGACTACTCGATTGATTTGATCCTTCTAATGCTGGTGTGACTATATATATATATATATATATATATATATATATATATATATGTGTGTGTGTGTGTGTGTATGTATAGGCTATGTGATGATATAACCTAAAATGCTATCCGTGAAAGGGCTCTAATGATTAAGAAATTACTTGAATACTTGTTGCCTGCATCCATGACCGACATGTCGGATAGATTGCGTTAAACTATGTTTAAATATTAGGACTGAATAATAAAGTAAACATACTAAAATGGAAAAAAATAAAACCACACAATTTAAAATTGTATATGAACTCTCTTTCCTATTCAGATTCTTAAGCCTAATTATCGACAGTTACCAGTTACTACTGTAGTTAGTTACGGATTACTCAACAATGACTATTTATTTGCTCAATAGTCAAGATCAAATGTTCAGCTCTAATTTAGTAACAATGATTTTAATATCTATCTTAGAATTGTTGGAAATGAGTATTAGCCTTTTCTCAACAGTGTCTCTTGATATATGTAACTTAAAACTTAAATTAGGGTTGTAGAGTTATGTGTCTTAATACGTTTTGTACATTTTTATAATTAAATGAAACTGGATGTGGTTGTAATATGAGTAGCCAAAAAACAATAGTTTAAGTTACTTTTGTTGCATGCTTTAATAACGGTCATGATAATCTTTTTCTTTATTAAAATGTATATAAATCTTATAGACAGTTGAGTAATTTCTTTTTTGTTTAGTTCAAGTGTTATAATATTTTTACTGTGCTCTCCTTCTTACTTATCACTTTCATAGATTCTATTTTCTTTTTTGTTATTTTGAAGTTTTATTGATTTCCTCTTTGGAGTTGGAAAGGAAATAAAAAATCATTTATGTATTTGGATTTAAAAACAATGCATTTTAGTCTTTTTACCCCCAAGCTCACCCTTCTGATCATTTGCTAACATAGAGATAATAAGTGTATATTTTACAAAACGTTTTAAATTAATAAATATTTGAAGAAAAAATATCTTAAAACTAGAATGCTTTTAGAAAAATTGTATTACTTAATGCCAGGAGTGGGTTTGGGTGTATTGTTTATAAAAAAATTCTTGTCACTCATTTGCAGCAGCAGTAGCAACTGCTAGTGACATATTTTTCCTTTTACTTAACTACTTGACATTTAGCTTTTTTCGTGTTAATCCTTCTTCTTTCTCACTCAGATTAAACCGATTTAATCAATCTGAGTCTTAGCATTGCTATCATCTCCAGTGGGTCACGCCTTTAAATTAGTTTCCTGTAAAAGGAAATTGTTTTTCCCTGTGTGTATTTGGCCTAACGTTACTAATTTTCATCATTATTAACTGGAATTAATAAAAAGTACTTAGTTTGTATTTGCTTTAAATACATTTTTTGTACCTCATAGCTTTTTTACTATATCAAATAATAAAAGTTATATTTTATACATTTAAAAGAATGATATCTGGTCTTGTTATTGTAGCAGAGGTTGTTTATTAATAAAGTTTTTTCTAACAGCTAATTTTTACTTTGTTATTGACTAAAGACAGGGAAATTTAAGTTTTTTCTACTTTATCTAAACTATAAATAATCATGCTGTGTTTAATTAAATCATAATACATATTATAGATTGTTACAGCATTTTTTGAGAAGTCATCTTTCAACGATTATTAATTTTATACTAAATTTTGTTTTGAGTTCAACTGTTAAGTTTAATTCATACAGAAGTTATATAAATTTCATACAGAAATTGTCATGGTCACTTTTTATTGGTGATGTTAGATATATTTTATCTTTCAACCTTATATTGTTATCCAATAACATTACTATTCCCTGTGTGTATAGAATAACATCAGCTCTTCAAAGACTTACAGCGATTGGGTTCTAAACATTTACTACCAATCGTAAGATGTTAAATGGCCTTTTTTAATTCTATGTTTGCATGTGTCTGTGTGTATGTCAAGTGCTCAACCCCTATTTTATTTTTAAATTAATGCTTGAGTTCTATCAGTTATGGATGCATTAAAATAACAAAGAAGTGTACATATTAAATTTGTTTTAACAAAAAACTTTAATAGAAATTTTTTTTAGAATCTTGTAAAATAACAGTTTTATAAATTTATACATTAGTCTTGTAAATGACTTGTCTTTGTTTTAGGGTTTTCAAGGGGGTTGGAATAGTGATATGTTAAGTTGATGAGCTATATTCATATCAGCTGTAACTCTTGTTCCCGCCCCCTTTGGATTAGTCCATCATAATCTAGAAATTTGTTAATTGAATGTCTAGTAGCTGCTTAATGATATTGTCAGCGAAAGACCAATAAACCATAAAGTGGATTGTTTCATACTTTCTACCTTTACTACTTAGTACCTAAACCGAGCGCCATTTGTTGCTCAAAAATATACATCTCTTGAGCATACTGGTATTTAACAAATTTGGTATTATTTTATAAAAATAACTATGTAGATTGTGTTTTTTACATTATAAAATTATATACAAGACGACTAATTAAAAAGAAATACCATTGTTTAGGAATAAAGACATTTAACACATTAGAGTTAGAACAATTTAACACAAAGGAATCTGTAAATAGAGTTAGCATATGCTTCAAACTTACTTAGTTGATCAAAACCTTACCACTCGAAACATAAAAAGTAGATAAATGAAATGTTGATGATATTTTGATTTCATTAAAATAATGAACAATACAAATTTAATACTATTATAGTTTAAGTTGAGTCGGAAGTTGTCTACAGTACTTTAATACAAATTATTATTACTGTAATTTTGGTTTTGGTATTTTAAATTGTATATTTTATTATATCACAATTTCATATTATTTTGATTTTATTCTTATATTAGATTTTAATTTTAAGTTATCATGGAAAGAACAAAAATGCTAGAAGAGTGTACAAATTAGCATTTTTGAGTGATAGTGATGAAAGAGTTGATAATTTCAATAATTAGATATTGATTTGCTACTATATATATATATTAATATAACATACTACTCAATCAGATTTGGAAACCATCGAAGATGAACTTGAGTTCCCAACAGGCTAATATCAGGCCCAACTAAGTTAATATCAAATATTTTTTAATAGACAACTTATTTATTTCTATAATTAGGTAAAAATAATTCTTGAGTTTGAGGTTCTGGCATGAAAAAAAATAAAATTAAATAAAAATGGTATTATTAAAACATTTTTTTGCCTTAAAATCTCTTTTATGTCAGGTTATCTCATTTTTTCGGTGTTATGAGACTACACTGCCACCTCGGTTGGCTCTAATCTGTCGTCTAAGAATTTAGGGTTGGTTTTCATTGGTGAAAATGGATTTCCTTAATGGTGGATTGAAATCATTAGTCAGTTCTAATCTTAGATTGGCTTGATTTTGATGAAATCAGGCCTAAAGAGACAGCTGTTACGTCTATTTCCATTAGCAATGTTAATTGATATTGAATGCCTTCTGTATCAATGGTCACTTTAAAACTAGTACCTGGTGACCGAGCTTTGCTCGGATAGAATAAGACATGTTTTTACAAGTTAATTAGCAAAATTAAAACAAATTTACTGCCCAATGAAAACATTTATGTGGTTGAAATAAAACCGATTTAATACACAATAATTAATATAGCACTGAACAAAAAGTATCGCCCCTGGTGGGGATGGAACTCGCGGCCTATAGTTCTTGAGGCCGACACGCTACAACTCGGCTACGACGTTAGTCAATTGAGCGATGCCGTTTAACTTCTTTTAGCCAAAGCCGATCATTTACTGTTTATTTATTACTGTTTAATTATCCATACCGTTATTATTAGCCTGTGATCAACTGATTTTGTTATAAACGGAATGAGGATTGAAAAGCAAAAGAGAAATTTAATTTACATCAATTAATTGGTTTGTTAAGTGGCTTCAAGCAATACAACGAATACGTTTTCTATCAAAACACGGAAGATTTTGGAAAAACTTTTTTCTGCTTTTATTTCGCACAGCTATGTTATCCTTAAGTTTTTACAAATTGTTTATTAACCTGATAATTTTGCATTTATTTAATTCATAAAATAAATATTAATGCATAGCCTCTATATTGTTCCCCGCAGTCTTGAATCAAGAACTGTCAAACGGTTATAAACAGCTGTTTTGGTTTGTATTGTTTACATTTTATTCTTCATAAGCGTAATGTTAAATTTTTAAATTTTAAACTTAATATTACAGTAAAACACGAATTTTCCTGGATATTAGACCTATCTAGAACTTATTTTCTACTCGGAAATTAGTTATTTCCAAAATTAAAAGAAATTCCTTGGTGCCGTTTTCGAGATCCGTGTGCAAATATATATATATATATATATACAAACCTTGCTCGTATTACAGTATTGGATAAAGTAAATAATAACTGTACAAATTAAACAGTTTTACAGTTTTGGGGGTTTATATACCTTATTTTATTTTGTGACTAATTAAATGCCATAGTTAAATACATTAAACAAAGCCGTGTTAGTTACACTATTTATAACTGGAGAACGGCTGGACCAATTTTAATGATTTTTGATTATTTGGATTCGTCTGCTCCGAGTAGGCTATAGGCTTGTAACTGTGACAAAATACATCAGTTGCTTAGTCTCTTTCACACGGTCCAGCGTGTGCTGGACGGCGCTCATGTTTTTGTCTGTCCAGTTGTGAATCAGCTATTGAAATGTTAACTTCGGGGGAGAAGAAAATGTTTGGGAGGTACTATGGAGACGGCGAAAAAGAAGAAGGAACAGTCAGTTTTGTATTCATCCATTGGTTCAAAATCGACAAACATGTGGGTCATTCACAGTTTTATTTAACTCATTGCGTGAAAGTGAGGGAGATTAAAACCAGTGGTGTAGTGGAGCCGGAGCGGCGCTCTGGTACAGCTCCTGCAGCTGAAACTCAGATTTTTGTACTTGTACTTTGCCTTTTTTTAGAGGGTGGTAAGCGAGTCGCTCAAAAATATCTCCTACCACATTCGCACACACGCTAGCTACAGCAATCTGGCGTGTACCTAGTGTCTAGCTTTTTAATTCAAAAAATATATTTGTTTTTACAACAAACATGAGGCTGTATTAGATTTGCTTATTATTTTCAGATTTCAGCCATTTAAATACTATTAATTTTAATCTCCGTCTAAGATATTTATTTCAACACACCCTCTTCATACAGAACAGTCTTTAATTTCGATGAAGTTGTGTTGTTTTTTTACAACATTAAATTTGAGGATTTTCCTCTGTATGTTGTGAGTAAACCCATCCACAAATATTTTCATTTTCTTTGACCTGCACTCGCCAGTTGAGGTTGAAAAAGAAAGGGAACCCATACTGAAAAGGGTCCGTTTGCCTTCGGCTGCAATACTTTTCGTGAAAGCAACCAGATACCCCAGGAGCACCTTTAGTCACTTAAGCATAATTACACTTCATTTTATGTAATTCTTTTTGCTCTTTTAAGTGGGTAAGAACATTGTACACGATTCCTTGTGTTTGACCACGCAATGACCTTCCTGAGGAACATGCCAACTTTGACATCGAGACCATGACGACGCCCGGGTGCTGTGTGCCCGGACAACTATTAAAGCCCTTCGGGATGACACGCACTGTGCGATAGCGAGGCGGTGACTGATCACCACCACTCATGCCATGACCATCCTCCATCCACTCCTCCCCCCTAAAGAATAATGACCTTCCTCGGAAGGACCACTACGCCACACTCTGCTCCGGCACAGCGTTTTTTAGCACTACACCACTGATTAAAACATTTGATGAACTTCATGAAAAACTGAAAGATAAATTGAAAAAGCAAGACAACAACATGAGGAACTATGTCCAACCTCTGGAAATGCTTGCCGTTACATGCGGCGCGCCGAACCGTGTGGATACACTCATAAGAACCGATGGCCCTTCCCCACGTCCGGCCCGGCGGGAAGCTCAGTGCCGCGAGGCGTCTGCGCCGTCCTGCGCGCGCCAGCTGTGAACTGGATCCGAAACCCTAAAACATACTTCTTATGAAGAGTTGCTTCTCAATCTCAAATGTCGATTTCTTAAACGTAATGAGTGAAGTAAACAGTAATATACCGAAGCCAAAAGAGGAAAATTTTGGCAGATGTTATTTTCAAAAAAATTTTCACTTATTGAACAGTAAATTTTGTAATCTTCAAACGTAGGCTTTCGCGGCCGGTGTCAACAATGTCAAGTTGATTTTTCTGCGTCAACCGCGTCGTTAGGTTGTTTGTATTGCCAAACGTTTCGCCCTTGCTATGAAGTGGCATTCTCAGTGGCTAGACCTAGCCTCAGGTCTCAGCCTAGCCTCAGCATCTGCTAGCCTAACGGTTAGCACCTTGGACTTCGGTGCAAGAGGTGATGGGTTCGATCCCCGGGATGATCACAAAGTTCAGTTGAGAATAGGTAATAAAACAGGGTACTTTAAAGCTACGTAGGAAAAAGCCGAGCCTGCCAAATGGCCACAAGATTAAAAAAAGAAATTTAGGGCATCTGCAAGCATAACGGTTAGCGTCTTGGACTTCGGTGGAAGAGGTGACGGGTTCGATCCCCGGGATGGTCACAAAATTTAGATGGGAAAACCAATAATAAGAATAGTGTACTTCGAGGTTGCATAGCTTAAGCTGAGCTTGCTGTTGGCAAAACAATAAAAATAAAAAAAATGTGTTGGTTAGGTTAATTAATTATTTTATATTCCCTATGTAGTTTTTTATGACAGAAACGGAGTCTTAATAATTGTATTGCAAAGTTATTCAAGTTATTTAGTTTGTTTTTATATCGAACATGGGTAAAGGTAGCATTGCAAGTGATGAAGAATCTAAACCTACCGTTGCTAAAACTTCAGTTGAACTTCAGAGATTCAAACTTGAAAAATTGATGAAAAATCCTGTAAGTATCCATTCTTAAATTATATCAATTGTACGACTTATGTAGGCCTTTATGAAAATCAGTGTGAAGTCTATCTATAATTTGAAACTGCTAAACAGAGCACCTATTAGGGTAATGTTGTTTGGGAATGTCATGAGATCCTAAATCATGAAGATAAATTATATTTATGATGATTCATAAACAACTTATGAAGCATGGGAAAAGTTCACCCAGGGTTCAGGAAAAATTTAGGGCCTCTTGCTAGCCTCAAGGTCCTGGACCTCAGTGCAAGAGGTGACGGATTCGGTCCCCAGGATGTACACTAAAATTTGATGAGTTTTATTAGCGCTTTCCCTTAAAAGGGTTTAGGTTTAGCTTACAAAATTTCTGTTGGCATTTACATAGGGGCCTACCAAAAAGATCTGGTCGAAGAAAGTTAAAGCTTGCTACAGTACTTCTTGAAAATTAATGGACTGTAAATTCTTTATCGTATACTTCTTTTTGCTTGCATTAGGCCCCTATGTGCTTGAAAAGGTATGCTTGATGACAATGTCATCTCATTCATTCAGCAAAGGTTTTATAGTAGGCCAACATTTTCTTGAGCAAACTCTTATTAAACTGCTCATTCTACAGTCCCAGTGTGTCTGTGATTTCTTCCTATTCCTAGTGTACAAAAATAAACTTCTGTATGTGGAAAGCAATTTTCAATGCTGGAAGACCCTGTTTGCACTGAAGAGCACATACATAAGTACTGTAAACCGAGTGGCATCACTCGGTGCTTTTAAAAAAGATTAATTTAGAGCTATGGAATATTATGTCTAGTGTTTGGGAGTAGGCCTGCTTTGAATAAATTAAAGGTAAGTTGTTTAATATATATCCCAAGTTCAAATGTTTTCAAATTTATTTAATGTCAACGGCTTTTGCCATATCTACATATAGAAATATACTAAGTATGATTATACATTTAAGAATAATATGTACAAATAAGAGTAAAATACATGCTGAAAATGCAAGTCCTAGGGCTAAGAACATTCAATTGGCAACTATACAGTGACCTTTGTTTACTGCCATTAAATAATTTTAAATTGTCCTCATGACTTTATATTTTTTAGGATAAACCTGTAGTAATTCCTGAAAGAGTTAAAGAAAAGAAGATGCCACATGTACCAGAATTTGTAAGAAATGTAATGGGATCAAGTGCAGGAGCTGGTAGTGGGGAGTTTCATGTATACCGACACTTAAGAAGGAAGGAATATGCAAGACAAAAATTTATCCAGGAAAAAAGTGAAAAAGTAAGTAAAATCATAAGAACTACTAATATTGAAGAGAAATTTACTTATTTTGAAATATATTCTTTACGGCTTTAATTTAAATACCACAGCCAAAAATATAAAATATGTCTTACTCATATTTAGGCTAATTTTAACAAAGCAGGGTACCTTTAGATTTTTAGATTTTAGATTATTGAAATGGCAACCTACCCAGGTAGGTATTTTAAGCCAAGTATGAACTTTACATTTTACCAACCACATTCATACAATAAATTGTATATCTAACATCCAGTGTTCTGCAGCATAAAGTTATGTTGGTTTTCTTCATTAAAATAATTTTAAGAGGTTAAAATATCAATAACACGCCTAACTTAACTCCAAATAGTGCTGGATGTCACAATATACAATATTATGTATGAATATGATCGGTATAATATGAAAATAGCCAAAGCAGTTAACCTGTCCTTTGTACAGGTTGTATGACTCACTGTTAAGAAGGGACTTTTTCACTGTTAGTTATTATGACGAAGAAATATTAACCTGAAATAAAAATTTGTAAAACAGGATAAAAAGAAAATCTCAGCACAATTATTTAGTATTAAGTTAATATTAAATTAGAAAATGTATATCATTAGTAAAATTTGGTTTACATTAAGATAACGCATTAATGTATACCTCACCAACATAGACACAGCTGTTATTTCTGGAAGTATGAGAAATCTCCTGCCAATTTAATTTGAAAATCCACAACCATTCAAGACCAAACATACTCCCAAAGTCACCATCAATAACGAAGATTAGCAAATTTAGTTTGGTCATTAACAGTAACTTGAACCCTGACCATACTAAAAAAAGTTTAACCTGTTCCGTGGTATAGGTTCTTCATTTTTTATCTGCACGCTTTGGTTGTAAAGTCGGAAAACTTACATAGACTTAGATTTGCCTATCAGACTTACCGATGCACTAGTGTCGATTTGAAAAACTTCAGTACCTGCTCGAAGCTTTAAGTGAACAGACAACCACATTTCATATTTGTTTGTTTTAGCTCATAGCATTTTTCTTCCTCGGGATCTTTGTCTTTTGAAAATCGTTTTTTTGAAATTGTTTTGAAAATTTTCTCGTTTTTTAAAATTCCCTTTAATTTGATTAGTTTTCCCCCTTTGATTTGATCTGCAGCATTTAGCAATATGTCCAATTTTCCCATATTTAAAACATTTAGCTTTAGCAAATGGACATCTTGTGAATATCTGTTGCTGTTGCATCTTCTACATTTCACAAATTACGACAATGGGCGGTTCTCTTGAAGCCATATTTTCATAATCTTTTTATCTTCTGTAAAATGTTTGTCACTGTTCTCAGCCTTGAGGTGGCCATTAGCGATTGAATTGCTTTCAAAAATTTTAGCCAACTCTACTGCTTTTTTCAAGGTCAATTTATCAATATCAAAAAAGTACAAACAAAGACGATCTTCTCTGACACCAATTATAAACTGTGTTTACCATCCCTTCAGGAATTGACAATTTTTGCTCTATGCTGTAAATCCGTTACAAAATCTCTGGCACCTTCCTCTGTGCCTTTTATACGAATATGAAATTTAACTCTCTTTAAGGCTTACTATAATTCCAAGCAATTCTTCTATAGTTTTCTCTTCAGGAAAACCAGGAGAGAAAAGATCACTCAGTTAAGCATATTTTTGCTCTCCAATTGCATCAAGTAAAGCCAAAGGCTGTTTTGACTTTGATAATCCGGCGAGAGCAATAAGGGTTCAGCAATCTTCTGTAGTACTAGGCCCAAGAACAATTGGCTTCCTCAAAAGTGGGTACGTTAGTTGGCTGCCAGGTAGGCCTGAAGTCATTCTCCTCTCTACCCAAAGGGGTACCGTACTGTTTTGTTTAGATCAAAGTTTTTATTCCTCGTCGCCAGTGAAAAACACCTTTCTAAACTACAAATTAAAACCAAGTACTATCCACATAGCTCTATATTTGAGAACACTCCATTCCAAAACTGAAACAACCAACAAACAAATAAATCAGCTGCTTGAATTAACAGATGAATATACAGTAGAACCTCGATTAACCGTCACCCTCGGGACCGTGACCATGACGGATAACAGAAATAACAATAGCGCTGATACAACCTAGCACCTACCCAGTGTTTGGAGTGGCAACATCAAAATTCACTGCCTTGCATGTTATAACGGCGCCTTTGTAAGTTATAATTAATTTTCAAGATTACTGCGCAGTACGTAATGTGAATTTATTTTAAATGAGAAAAAACAAAACTACGTCAGTTCAAGTGAAAAATACTTTATTAAAATATTTTATTAAGAAAACAATGAAATATCAACTGTACATGTACATACTTTTACTCTCAAAACGTACGTTACCGGTATTTAGTTTTTAAAATAATCCATCATTTTCTTTTGTTTCTTTCCCCATCAAGCTTTCCAGGTGGTCATGTTTCTAATTTTTCTGAGATGAAGCACCAGCGCTTAATAATTATTTATTTTTTATTGTCGAGTCCCACAACTACACGTTTCCGTTTCTCAGCCATAACAGAAGAGCATTACACACTAAGTATAAACAGCACTGTCAACAGTAAATGGTAAAGCATGTAAAACACTACTAGGCATTGCACTCGAAATCGGTACCAAATACCATACTGAACTGAAATGAAACAATAGCGGTAGAATGCAGAAGACAGTGTAAGGGATTAACCAGCTGGGTCACTACCCTTGCCGCCAATGATTCAGTGCAGGTGTAAAGTACAGTTGTCACTAATCATCATAGAGCCTCAACAGACGCTCCGACTCAGCGCTGACGCGGAAACATATTTTTTTGCACTTTTTTGGGTGGCGGTTAATAGAGACTGACGGTTAAAAGGGTGACGGTTAATCGAGTTTCTACTGTAGTAAACAATATAGAGACAATGGCAAATATATAACAAGAGTCGATGGAGGTAATAAACAATGAAATTCTTTCAAGAATAATACAAAACATATTTGGCTCCATCATTTAGACTCAATTCCAATAATTCCTAAAACCAACAAATAATAGCACTGTCAGCTGACTTTTTTTTGAGCTGTCAGCAATGGCCACTGGAAATAAAATACAAAAGTGTAATGAATTTTTTACGGATCCGAAATACTTTTATATTTTATTTCCAGTGGCCATTACATCGTGTTTCATGGAAAATGAAGTATAAATTCATATGGTTAAAAACCTCCCTCATCCATAGATGCCAATATTAACTATGGTTTCAGTCAAAAAATTTAAGTTATAAAGTTCGAAGGCCCTCAGAGACCTTCCACACAATTTTAAAGCTAATTTTTAATTAGCTATTTTTAAGCTCTTTTTTAGTTAAGAGATTTATTAATTAAAAAACTTGCTTTAAAATAAAAAAATATATAGGCCTACTATATTGTGTTATAATAATGTTCTCTAATAGGGCTACTATTAATAGTAGGCTATTGTATTATAAATAAATATCCTTGTTGCAGAACACCTGCATAATTATATATAAAAAACCTAGCATCAACCACAGTTCACTTATAGGTGAACACACATTTAGGTATTACATAAAGGTGGTAAAAATTAAGAAATAAATACAGTGTCCCCAAGGTATAGATTCAGAACCACCTGAGAAAAAATATGTTTGTATTGAATATAATCATATGGTCCAGAATTGTTTGAGTAAAGTCTAAAGAAACACAGGATTCAATTAACATATCGAAACACAAACAAAATTAAAATATTCTTGTCACACAAAAATAACAAGATAAATAGTTTATAAAGAGACTGCGAGTAAGGGCTGAGCACAGTCCGCACTAAAAGCTAGTCAGCCGCCGCAAGTCTGTGTAGCGCAGTATTATGTGTTTTGTAGGCACTCGCTGCTGCAATTCTATGTAAATGACATGATTGATCTTATAACTTACTGTATACTGTTGTAGTATGTTATACAGAGATCAAATTGCCCATGAATAAATGTTAAAATAGAAAATTATAGGAAATAGTGAATATAAATAATCGTATGCTCCAAAGTAAAGAGAGTTTGATTATTTTTAGAACAAATTGTTCTACTAAAAAATATATAACTTTACTTATTGTGCATGCAAGTTGACACATTATGGCTATCTTCAAATAATTTTAACAAACTTTTGATATTTTATTTTTTGGTTCAATAATCAAATTTTTATATACAATTTTATTACATTTTAGCGAATTTCCCATAGGGAAGAAGCTATTACCATAGGTCTCATGGCGAGACTTAAGCCCGGGACCATGTTATTTTTAGCGAATTTCCCATAGGGAAGAAGCTATTACCGTAGGTCTCATGGCGATACTTAAGCCCGGGACCATGTTATTTTTTCTTCTTTAGGTGCTCAGAGTCCAAAAACAATAGTCGTTAAATTTTATATATATATATGTGTCTGTTAACACGATAACTCTCGTAAAAATGGTCCGATCAAGACCAAATTTGGTAGAGACGTGTATTCCTACAAATGCTCGGACGAGTTCGTAAACCAGACATATCGGTCAATGGGAACGGGTAGTTTGGGGGGGGTTTTGTACCCCAAAATGGTTTTTTTACGTTTTTCACGTGTAATTTTTAAAAATTTCTAATTTTATATTTCACCATTGGAATCAGCTTAAAAAACTACACAATTAAGTTCCTTAAAGTTTTTCTCTATCTCCAACGGTTACCGAGATATTAAAAAATCTAAACACAGTACGTTGTATTGTGGGGCTCCAATGTTAATCTTATGGAGGATACTTGATACTTGATAAAATCTAGGGGAAATATTGCACTGCGACCTATGAGATATATTGTGCCCCCCAGACTAGTCTCTAGTTCTTGCCTAGAGAACCCCCTCTAGTCCTAATGCCTTAATAAAGTTTAGTATAACGAGGGGTTCTAACTTTGGAAAATCCTCCACCGCCACCTGGTGTGTTCCCAAGCTTCTGGCTCTCTTCTGACCTATCGCGTCACACTCAGCCAATAGGTGTCTAGGTGTTTCCTCCCCAGATTGGCAGAAGCGGCATTCACCCTCTTGGACAATGCCCATCTTGCTCAGATTACCCCTGAGCCTACAGTGGTTATGGAGGATAGGGCAAGATTAATATTTCCCATATTAATCAATATTTTTGGATAAAACTTGATATTTAGCTTCATGTGGTTGAGATCTATCAGAACATATTTCTATAAAACTTGTCATATATTAAATTATTGATTTGGAAATTCGCTGAGTACGCAGGTCTGCTTCGACGGGGGTATTCTCTATCTCCAACGGTTACCGCGATATTAAAAAATCTAAACACAGTACGTTGTATTTTGTGGCTCCAATGTTAATCGTACGGAGGGTAAAGAAAAATTAATATTTCCCATATCAACCAATATTTTTGGATTAAACTTGGTATTTACCTTCATGTTGTTGATACCCACCCGTTTATGCTTAGAAATCATAGTTAATGTGTTTATCATGGCAGCAACTCTGCATACTCTTTTTCCATGTTAATCATATAAGGAATAGGCAACCCCCTTTACTTTTGGACAGATGTTGATGAAAGTTGGTATAAATGTTAAAAATAAAAATTGTTTATGGTAGAAATGCCTACTTTCAGTGTTCCTCACAGCAGCAAACCTGCACACTCTTTCCCATGTTAATCTTATGGAGAATAGGTATATAATTCTCATGTTTATGATCAGATTTTTATAAAACTTGTTGAGTAATGCTGTATTATTATATTATTGATTGGGGAATTCGCTGAGTACGCAGGTCTGCTGCGACAGGAGTATTTTACCCTTCTAATGATTATAATAGTAATTGATATAACATCCTAGCATTATGACCATATTTAAAAAAATACATTATTTGACACAAACGACAATACAAACGATTATCTAGTAATAACTAGGTACACTTTCAATACAAATACTGTTTTTTACATTATTTTAAGAAGAAAGCTTGCAAACATAAAAACACAGTGTCCATTTTTCAAGTTTACTATGAGCACAACATGTTAAATAACATTATGTCCCCGAAAACTGACTTATTAAATTTGATTTATTATAGACTCATTTTATAATCATATTGTAAATGTGAATTGTTGAATGAATTGTATTGAATCAATAAGTGTGGTAATATCAAAGATAATTACATATTGTATTTGGAAACACTTTAATACTTCATTCAAAATGAAATAATTATTTTACTCATATCTCTATATATAAAATTGAATGTATGTCTGTCTGTATGTATGTATGTATGTATGTCCTTTATGCGTTGCCAAACTACTCATCCGATCACCATGAAATTTTAGGAAGTTGCTCTACATGAGTCCGGGAAGGTTTTAGTGAAAAAATATTTTCGAAAACCCCATAAGTTTCCATTTTATGGCGTTTTAAATTTCTAATGTTAACCATATGGAGAGTAAGTTTGTTTACAAATTGTCTACAATGAAAACATTTGATTTCTTAGCTACAGCTGATTGGTTTACTTTCCATTAGCAATACCGTATGCTTTACTATCCAATGCCATCTGAATCATTCATTAATGTTAAACTATGAAGTAAATGTGTACTGTAAAAAATGAACAGCTTTATTCACCACGTTAATAGTTTACGGTTTTGGGGGATTATGTATTTATATTTTTATTTTCTGTCTGATTAAAGTCACGTGTTTATATGATAATTACAATGTTTATATTATTACGTTTATTATAATAATCAGCTGTTGTATATCTTTCCTATAAAAGCCGTATTACAGTTAGGTTTCGTTTGGGTTTGGATTGGATTTGAAAATTGTGAATTAATCCACTCAGATTTATTTGTTTTATGGGAATGATATTAATATGTTTTATCATTTCAGTATTGTTATTCACTATGCAGCGACCCAGAATATATAACCTTTCACAATGAAGCTGTATTGCTATTTGACTACAGAACATGGCCAATCTTAAAGTAAACATGTGTTTCCTGTGAGGCGTTATGAAGTTCGCCGGGTCAGCTAGTATTGTATACAGGAAAGTAACAACTATAAATTGGATAAATCTTCATCACATGTTTAAAAATATAAACAAAGCAGACGTTTCCATTCCCAGTGCTATTCTTATGGGAGAATGTTTTATGTTATTTTTATTTCCAGTTGACTTCAAGATTATCAAAGTATATTTTTGCATGCACGGAGTTAAGACCATTAATTTGAGTCCTCTCCTATAATCTTACGCCAAGCCCTAAGACCACAACTTCCTGGATAAATTTTCCTTGACGAAATTGTATGGGTATAGATTAAGCAAATTTTCTGCCTTAAGGTACACAAAATCCTGCATTTTTAACATAAATAAATTTGACTGTTATTAGTTGAGGCTATGATACAAGTTTAATTAATAATTATTTACCGTTAATAATAACCATGAATTACTAACGCCGTTATGAATTTTAAAGATTCTATAAAATTAATTGTCCAATTTTTTTATTGTGTCTATCAAATATATTAAATGTGCATATTAAAACCTATTTTAAGGCGTTTTAAGGTTATATTTTTGTATTGTGATGTTTTGTATTTTTTAATAATTATAAATTGTTAGTTTGGCAACACCATGTTTGAATGAGTAAAGCTGCAAACTTCTAGGATATTCAATTTTGTTTTTTTGCGTATCGATCTCAGTGGGTCTAGCTCTGTGGATAGCCAATTTCGTCTCCTCGTTTTTTTGGACAAGCACTACAAAAAGTCTTTGTTCAGCATTACAGAAAGATTGACAGAAATTGACAAGGACCCATTACTGCTTTTCTGTGGTATAAAAAGTAAAATTTAAAAAAATATCATAATTCCAAGCAATCTACAAACAAAACACTACAGACAAAAATAACTACGATTCGGAGTTGATGCTACCATTCTTTTATCTCATAGGACAGTTGTCATTGTAGCAACTAATCACCTCTGGGATTTATCCACCCCATCCACTGGAGTATGTGTCAAAGCCTATGTGTGGCTGCTGGCCTAATAAAGGCATTGTCTTATTTTACCTATCCTTGATTTTGGTGGCTGTACTTTCCATTGTTTGATGTTGAGGGCAGGATTTAGTAGTGGAGAGTCTCAATGTCCTCTTTAGCTGTGCTCTGAAGGAAAACCTCATTAATCTCAGGAAGTCGTTGTGAATCTTAGCAGAAACATCGAGTGTACCTTTCTCAATTTCTACGTAAAACAATAACAATAAATATTGTAAGAAGAACAAAGAATATTGTAAGTCAGATATTGTTACAAATATTGTAAACAATAGAGCGGAGCAATCTCCCAATAGTTGCAGCTTATTGAGGATTGTATCCTTGACAGCAAAATCTTTGTCAGGACAGTTGTTTAACACAATATCCATTTTTTTCAGATTACTGTAAGAGGAGTTTTATGAATTCTTAGGGACTGGGTCATCTTTCATGTCCTTGAGTCTAACCTATGGAGGCTCATTCGGCCCCTTTTGTAAAATCCCTGAGCTGAGGAAGTGAGTGGCTTCGTGATCTTAAAGTCGCTTTGATTGGCTCCCTTTAGCCTTAGGACTCACCATTGGGTCTCGGACTTTGTCCTTAGGGTAGTTTTGATTTTCTTTCTTGTCCGTGGCCATGTCGTAAACTTCACCCTTTGGCAGAAGCTTCAAAGCTTCTCTCTTCAGATTTTTGTAGAGTCTGAGTTGATAAACCTTTAGTTTTTACAGCATACCAATTCCATCTTCTAGTATATCTAATGTGCAGGGAAAAGAGGAGTTTAGATCTTCGGATACCTCCTAGGGGAGGGCAGCTAAATCCTTGATCAGGGTCTTCTGAAATACTGATTTACATAATGGTTAGATTTTCAACATAATGTGTTACATGTTTGTTTGTTTTTAAAGTAATCTTCTGGCCAATGTCTAGTGTCAAAGTTTTCAGGTCACACTAGTACCTCCTACGTGACCTAATGATTGCTTATGTAGTCAGGACTAACGGCTTATCATGCTTTCTGAAGCATGGTGGCAGTCTTAGAAATTAAATTTCTTTGTTTCATGACCAGAAATTGAATCCGGGTCTTTTGGGTGGTAGGCCAGTACTTTACCCACTCAGCTATGACTGCCACATAAGGGTTTGTTTTATATTATAATTAATACACCAATCGTAAATGAAACCAAGGTCCAAAAGTGAACCATATTAATCATAAGATTAAAAGGCTAATAGACAAGGAACTAACCGTAAACTATCCAAATATAGTATTTAATAAAGATTGGTAATTGCAGTTGTGGATTCTGCTGTGTGTTAAATGAGAAATCCCCCTGAGAATATATTTTTCAATAGAATTTAATGGTTTTACAGGAGTTACTCTTACTTAAAATGCTATAAAGTGAAAACTTTGTTCTGTTTTAGCAATTACTAGAAGAAGCCTATCATCAAAAACTGCTTGATAACATTCAAGCTGCGGAAGAGAAAACTTCAAAGAAGCGGGCTAAAAGATTGAGAAAGAAACAAAATTATAAAAAAAATAAATTTAAAAAATCTAAAGGAAATAACTGCAGTCAATCTCAAACTGAAAGTTACTCTGAAAGTGATAGCGAAGCAGAAGATGGAGAGGACAAACAAGATAACTGTACCGACAAAAATGTCAATAGGAATTTAGGGTTCAATTACAAACAAGATGAAGATTTAAGTCAAATAATCAAAGAAAGTGCAGTGTGTGAAACAAACAGTGTAGTTGAACCTATAAGAAAAGGGACAGTTGTACATGATAAAGTGACTGAATGTGAGGAAGAAGAACGAGTGACGTAATACAAGAACACTGATTCTGCTGTGGTAAATTTGATACTTGTCAAACAACTTCTCATATTCAACATGTTGTAAATTATAGTCTATATGTTTTTTATAATTAATCTGGAAATTACTCTTTTGATATACCCTTTATTCTTGTTTGACTTTGACACATTATTCACTAATACTAAAACATTATTTCACTAATAGGTATTATGACTGACTTCTTACATATTTCGGTGAAAAATAATCATCATGGATAAAAAAGTTATTTTTCCCACTATACGTCGATGTGTTATTGATAATATTATTAAATAATATCGTTTTACCCCTTTCAATAAAATATATTGAGTAAAATATTTTTCCACCCAAACTTTCTAATTTTTGTAGTCATAACAAGAAACAACCTGAGGACTGTTGAGATATATATATATATAATATATATATAGACATAAACATTATATATATATATATATATAATGTTTATGTCTAGAATACTACATCATGGTATTTTATTTAATTTTTATAATCTGACTACAAGGTTTATTGAATGTTTTACTATACTATCAAGATTAGTTATAGTAAGCTCATACATATTAATTTTCCCCTGCAGAGCATGATTATGTTTTGAACTTATTTTCAACCAGAAATAAAATGCATTTCTTGTTTTTATAATTTTATCTTGAGATATAATAAACTTCTTGGCATTTTTCAACTTTCTTGTATCCCTCCAGCAACCACAAAGACACCAACATTCCTAGTACCTGAAATAAGTATTAATTTTTAAGTATTTATTACCGTAATACTTTTATTTCGTAATTCTCATTGCTTCAACAGCCCTTGAGTATGTTGATCTTGTGTTCTTGGACTTAAGTGTAAGATGTTTCAACGTATTATATTTAAAATTTACTAACTCATCTCACTCACTAGCTAAATATTGTCTTTTAAAATCTATTTTAAGTTTTAATCTCATTTTCTGTAAGTGATATCAATAATGATGCTATAATATGATGAGAACAATATCTTAACAAGATGAAGTTCTTGTGCCTTACTTGTGGTTGCCATAATTCTCAGAACCAAAATATGGACACATGGGAGGGACTCGGCGGGAGAGCTTTGAGGTATATAAGACTCCAAAAAAAGGAATTGGGTCGGGGTATTTAAAAATGTTCGAGTTTTGGCAATTTCAATGTTGGCATTTTAAATTCAAATACTGTACAACAGACTTCTACACTGAAATGGGTTTTGATACAAACTAAGTTAAAGGTTTCTGACTACTTTTGATATTAACATTTACACTTGAAGCAAGAAATACTCTGGTGAAAACAAGTCAAGATTAATGCCCAACAATGGGTTTATCCAGTATTACCTCAATTAATTAATAAAATTATATATCAGCCAAAAATTATAATACTATACTCATATGATATTTAACAACAACAAAAAACATAATATACATGGTAAATATATTTGGTGGTTTGCCATTATTGGGACAAAACAAAGTATTGTAGAAAACTAGTCAAATTATACTTTTTACTATGCTAACATGTAATTTCTGAAGTAAATATTTTAATATACCTTTGGTACTTCTGAAATATATTTCTATTTAAGTGCCTCTAATAATCATCTGATTACTAAGTACAGTTAAATAGAAGTACAGTTTATGACATTTGCAGTTATTTTCCTTTTAATTTTAATGATTCTAATCATAATTTTTTTGTACCATACTTGGCTTAAAATACCTATTTGAGGTTTGGTCATCGTTAGTATAAGTATCTATTTACATTATGTATTAGGTAAAAACATTGACTTAATAAAAACAACTGAACTTTTAAACAATGAAAAAGATGGTTAGCTGATTTTAAAGGCAGTAAAAAAAAAGTTTTATTAAACTTCCTTAAAGGGTTTACACTAATATCTTCTATAATATATTAGTGAAGAGGTTATACATTTTTGAGGTCGTGTTTAGTATTAAATAAATAACCCCATCGCAGCAGACCTACGAACTCAGCGAATTTCCAAAGCGATGGAATTGCTTTCAAAGATTTTAGCCAACTCTACTGCTTTTTTTAAAGGTCAATTTATCAATGTCAAAAAAGGACAAACGAAGAAGATCTTTTCTGTCACAAATAATTGGTGTCATAATTATTATGAACTGTGTTAAAAGAACTTCATCCAACCATTCCTTTGAGAACTGAAAATTTGTTGCTCTATTCTGTCATTCCAATGCAAAATCTCTGGCACCTTCCTCTGTGCCTTCTATACAAATATGAAATTTAACTCTCTTTAAGGCTCACTAAAATTCCAGGGTTTTCTCTTCAGGAAAACCAGGAGAGAAAAGATCACTCAGTTAAGCATATTTTTGCTCTCCAATTGCATCAAGTAAAGCCAAAGGTTATTATAACTTAGATAATCCGGCGAGAGCAATAGGGTTCAGCAATCTTCTGTAGTACTGGGCCGAAGAACAATTGGCTTCCTCAAAAGTGGGTACCTTAGTTGGCTGCCGATAGGCCTGAAATCATTCTCCTCTCTACCCAAAGGGGTACCGTTTTGTTTAGATCAAAGTTTTTAATCCTCGTTGCCAGTGAAAAATGCTTCCTAAACTACAAATAAAAACCAAGTACCATCATATAGCTCCATATTTGAGAACATTCCATTCCAAAACTGAAACAACAAACACAAGCAAATAAATCAGCTGTTTGAATTAACAGATGAATACAGTAAACAATATAGAGACAAGTGGCAAATACATAGGAAGAATCAACGGAGGTATAAAAAAATAGAGGATGAAATTCTTTCAAGAACAATACAAAATATATTTGTCTCCTTAATTTAGACTCATTTCCAATAGTTCTTAAAACCAACAAAAATTTTTTGAATTTTTGGTGCGGATTTTATAATTTAAATCCGTAACACTTTTGTGTCTTATTTCCAGTGGCCATTACATCGTGTTCAAGGCAAATGAAGGATAAATTCATATGGCTAAAAACCTCCTGCTTCCATTGATGCCAATATTAAATATGGACTAGGAAAGAGAGGTAGAAAACGGAATCCTTTCCCCACTCCTCCTCCCCCACAGAAGAGCCACAAAGGGAGGAAGAGGCAACGGAGGATGTCGACAGGGTCAGAGGCTAGTCCCCTTCACTTGAAAAACTTATCCCGCCAGCATCTGCCACTGAGGGAGGCGTCTCCTGACTGTGCCAATATTGATGCCACGGAGGGAATTGGCCATTCCCCTGCAACGAATAGCGGAGGCAGATGCTTGAGGAAAAGCGGAAGCTCCACCCTGATCCCTCCCCTCACAAGTGTCTCCAGAAACAACCTGTACCTTCCAAGCCGGCTCCAGGGAAGAAAATAGCTCAGGGGAGGCCTGATGCTGTTCTTATCAGGCTGGCTCGGGGTCGCTTCTTCAGTGAGGTTCTGGCAGACATTTGGAAACTGGTAAAGCCAGAAACATCCGGAGCAGTCATTCGCTCCATGAGGAGAACCAGGGCTAGTGGAGCTCGGGAGTGAAAACAAAGATAAGGCCGCCTTTGAAAACGCGGTCAAGGCAGCAGTGGGGGATGCAGGTTCTGTGCGTCAGCTGGAGCATAGAGTGGTGGTTGAGCTCCGGGTGCCAAAGTATTCCTGACAGCAGAGGGCTGAAAATGGCTGTTGTGGATCTTAGGTCACGGGGGGCCACTCAGATCTTGAAGGCCGGAAAGCTGAAGGTAGGCTGGGTCATTGGGAAGGTCCGGCTCCGGACCGTTGTCACCCGCTGCTTCGGGTACGGGCATCAGCAGTCTGTCTGCTAAGGACCTGATCGTAGAGGAAGCGGACTCTGCATCAAAAGGAGGAGAGCAGGAACATTTCAAGTCCTCCTGCACATCAAAGGCCACGTTATGCCTATGTGCGGAAAAGAAGTACTCTCCCCTAGAGCACATCCCCGGAATTTGAGCCTGTCGTGTTTTTCGAGAGACTCCTGGCAGCGGCAGAAATACATGATGAAACTCCTGCAGGAGAACCTCCACAGGAGTGTACTGGCGGACCACCTTTTGACACAGTTCGTCGGAGAGTGGGGTGTTGAGCTCGTCATTTCTAAGCAGCACCACGACCGAGACAGTCCGGGGTGGTTTAGTGACACTCTCGGAACGGCAGCTATCTGGATTCCGGATTTCTGGAAATTTCAGATCCTGGGTCACGGTGCCGGCAAAGGCTTTGTGCAGGTGAGAGGCAATCGGTTCACGGTCGTGAGCTGCTATCTCACTCCAAACGACCGTGTTGAGGTGTTCCAAGATAATCTGGAGGCCCTTGAAGACTTCTTGGTAGGAGGAGCCGGCGGCAGTTTCATTGTCACCGGGGACTTCAACGCTAGGGCAGTCGAATAGGGCATTCCAGAGATCTCTGGTATTGTAATTACATTACGTTACATTTTTGTACACACTTGAAAATGAGATAATCCTCGAAAGATGTTGTGTTAAATAAAATGAAATAATGCAAGGGTACTATGGTATTAATTTACAATATAATAATATTAATAGTAGCCCTATTAGTGAACATTCATAAAACAAAATATATATATATATATATACATTTTAACGACTGGTTTTTGGTCTATAGGCACCGAAAGAAGAAAAAATAACATGGTCCCGGGCTTAAGTTTTACCATGAGACCTAAGGTAATAGCTTCTTCCCTATGGGAAATTCGCTAAAAATAGTCCTGTCACAGCAGAATTGCCTACTCAGCGAATTTCCAAATCAATAATATAATAATAATAATGATATATGACAAGTTTTATCAATATCTGTCGATAAATGTGTTTTTCTATTCTCCATAAGATTAACATGGGAAAGAGTATGCAGGTTTGCTGCTATGAGGAACATTGAAAGTTGGCATTTCTAGTATAACTAATTTTTACTTTGACCATTTATACCAAGTTTCATAAACATCTCATATTCTCTACATGATTAGGATGGGAAAAGAGTATGATTAGATTAGATTATTGAAATGGCGACCATACTACAAGGTAGGTATTTTAAGCCAAGAATGAATGAGGGTTAAGAGTAAGATGAAAGTCTTGTTACTGACTAATGCTAACATGTTCCTTAGACAGGACTGTTAATTAATAGCCCAACAGCCGATGGCAACTAAGGGACCTACAGTTTAACGTGGAATCCGAACCACGGCCTCTGAATAAGAATTGGTCTAATTATGAGGATGGTCTTTGCGGATTAACATAGTATTCAATAGTGCGGACGTTAATCCACACAAGAGAACAACACCACACCCACCGACCTATGTAGTGTAGAGTATGCAGGTTAACTGCCATGATAAACAAATAAACCGTAAATACCTCTTTGTAAATAGTATTTTACGGTAATTGTAATTTATTAGGAATTGTAGGAATAAAATTGTCACATATTGTTATAAATATTGTTGGAGAAAGATAGAGCTTGTTGTTCAAAATTTACATTAGGTAGGTATGAATTGAACGATCTACAAAATCATTTTAGATTTTACTTATCAGCAACCTTGAGATTATCAAGCAGGCCCTAGCTAGTTTATAATCACTCATTAGCCATTTCCCTTACCAAAAATAAAAAAAAGGTTGATTATATGATACATTTAAATCTCTAAATTATTTTACCAGTAGTAAAAGTATCAATGCTAGTAAACAGGCTGCGACCAAAAAAAATGTGTCAAAGTAGTTCTTCAGCTTGAACCCGCAACCAGTATTAAATGCTTGCTGCTCCCTGATGTAGTACCTCAGACATCCAATCTATGGATAGAAAAATATATTAAAATGCCAAATTACAATATCCATGAAACTTATTCAACAGTTTATACCGGTTCTAAACTCCTGGTAATATAAAATTCTTTAAAATGACAGTGATTATTAATTACCATAGTTAGTTAGTGACTTAACAGAAGGTGACAGTTCAAATGAACTGTGGGGCAGGAAGCTAGTCAATGGGTTACCAAAAACATGCAGGCAGCAAACAGTCAAAAATTTAGATAAGACCCTCCAGCTTTTCTATAAAGTACTAAACAAAAATTATAGTAATGCATGGTGAAACTCCAATTTTATGTATGTATATGAACCCACTTAGTTTGCTTGAATTATTACGAACCAAAATATGTCAGTTGATTATAAATAAATTATTGACTTTTCAAAATTTTCTAAAGTAATATTTTATTTTAAAAATACTACTGTTGTTATATTAATTCCTTTGTAAAATATTATCTTCTCAGCCTATTTACAAATTATGTTCAAAATTACCTTTTGTTGTTTTGTTTGAGCATTACAGCAGGAAGACGGAATATACTTCCAGTCACTTTGATCTTCAATGCCACAGCATTTGTGCTGAAACAAACTTGGTAGATTAACTCAAGTGATATGATTTGTTGACATGGATATGTCTAAACTGAGGAAGGGGGTAGCAATTCACCTCTAGTGAAAATTGTAATTGTAATCTATTTCTATAAAAAAATATATATATAATATATATATAAGATATGTATTATACAAGCTAATTAGCAAAATTAAAACAAATTTACACGGCGCACACTCATCAAGCAAATATTGCGAGGCACCTCGCATTGAAACACACGGGGCGCTAGTGCCCAGCGAAACATGTTGCCCCGCAACACTTGCTTCAGGTGAAATGCTGCATCAGTGTGCGGCCGGCCTAAGCAGTTGGAGACTGTTGCATTGTTGTGGCAGACTTTAGTCGCATGCCTTGACATGCACTGCAACTAAGCTCTAGCGGTCACCTATTACTAAAGATACCATATCTCAGTTAATATTTGTCTAATTTAAAACAATTTGGTGTTAATCGATTTGTAATTACATTACCTAAAAAAAGTCATTCTATTAAATTTTCTGTTAAATCAACGGTTCACGAGTTATTTGAGAAACAAAATGTTGAATGGCCGCCATTTTGTTTTATGAATTTGAGAAATTGTCATAATTTTTTGTAGCTTTGTCTATTTGCCATAAATGTTTGTGCAAAGTTTCAATTCCGTACGTTTAACCATTATTCAGAAAAAATTATAAGTGAAAAAACAAAATGGAAGCTGTGTGAGTAAGTAAGGCCTTCCGGGCAATTTAAATATTTTTAGATATGTTTCTTACCCAGGAACAATGCTTAGAGTATTGGTAGGGAATCCTGAAACACTCTGTATATTATTATTATTATGTTATTGATTTGGGAATTTCGCTGAGGCAGGTCTGCTGCGACGAGGGTATTTTAAATCTACTCAAGGGAGAAAGTATGTGTCAGTCCACTGATACCGTTTATTATAGTATTGGATAAACGTTTTAAGCTTTTGGAAAAATAGAAATGAGAAAACAACAAACAATGATAACCAGTGACTAAATATTTTAACATGTGATTGTTTTGTCAGTATATTTTAAATATGGAACATATGATTTGGTACATTTTATAATAAATAAATATACAGGGTTATACATGTAATTTTTAAATGTTATTTTCAATTAAGTTGAATCGATTTGTATCAATTAATCTCAAATCTAAACTAGATGGAAATTTTTATTTTAGAACCAACTGGTGTGCCAATTCAGAATTCCTCAAAATTAGTTGGTTACTTTTTGCATTTTGATGTGGTTTAATTTTGTGAAGGGCTTTAAGCTCATGGCAGCCTTCAAAATTTTGGCTGTGGTGAGAAGCATGATCATAAATAGGTTTCCTTTAATCTTCATGTACCACCATCAAAGCGATGGCCAATCATATGATGGCAAATCACATGAACTCGAAGTGAATTCGATGTTTGACCAATATATTCTTTTGGACAATGTTTACTTGATAGTTGGTAAATCACATTGTGGGTTTCACACGTTGATTTTCCAACTATTGGGAAAATATTGGGAACTTTGTCAGTCATACTGCTTTTAAAATCAGTGGAATTTCACATAATTTTGCAAATGCCACTACGGGGCTTGTGTCATGTATCACAGCCATGACAATTACTTAATACTTTAGGCCGGGAATTTTTAATTTTGGGTCTCACCAACATTTTTTTTAACTTTGTGGCCTTTTGAAAACAACACGAGAGGTGGTCTGGTAAATAAATTTTGAGTTACTGGGGAAGATTTTAAAACGTTAAATATGCTGCTTTCATTACACTGTTAATTTTATGAAGTCCAGGAAAATACTCTGTGATAAATTTTGGGTCCTTGGAGTAGTTATGTTTGTTTACATTTTTTGGATTTGTAATTTGCCCTAATCTTTCGTGTATCGCTCCGTCTTTCTTCCTTTGCGTCGTCCTAAAAACATTAACCATATCTGCGATGGTGTCGGATCTTGATACTGACTTTACTCAACCACCGCAATGGATTGTGGTCTAAAAAATCAAGAAGGTGTCATGAAAGTGATTCACAGCCAAACCAGAGAGAAGTAATGGCAAATATTTATCGGTTAATGAAACACGAGGTAGAAGCAAATGCTCCGATAAACGTAAACTGGTTCAGCAGCGAGTTGTTAAAGCTACTGGAATCTCAGAGAAAATTATCTGTTAAGGAAACATTATTTAAACAGGAGATATAATATAATGAATCGGGTACTTTTTTTTAGCAAAAATGCGTAACAAAGTGGGCTGGATAATTTTGATTTGGGCGTAATCAGGAGAAGAGTACCCTAAATAATTTCCACCAAAAGCCAAACAACAGCCTTTTCATCTTTTTAAAATGTTATTCATAATTCACTAAAATACTTTAACTTAATTCCATAAATGAGGAAATAATAAAATGCGTAAACATGTTTAACTGTACAATATTACGACTAAAGTTAATTTAGATGAGAATATTAATCAAATTGTGAACTACAAGACTGCATAGCTTGAGCTGAGCCTGCCGTTGGTGAAAAAAGTCTACTCAAGAAGTCTAGAGTATGGTAATTGTATGGTATGTATGTAATGGTAATGGTATGTATGTATGGTACCATACCATCTGTGGTATGGTTTGTTACAGCATAGATGATAGAAGAACTTCTATTTATAATCAATGGTTACAGGCAGGTAACGAGTTACGGAAGTTACGGAACTGTTACAATTTGCGAAGCTATTGAAACTAGGTGAAATTGAAATTATGACTTCAGATTCAAAGAACCGGAAAAGGAAAGTGTAGGTCTAGCTTTAAAACGATTCTTTCCTTAATTTTCCTAGACCTAATATCTAACTAATCATGGCCTACTGTATGTTGTGTGGCAATGAAAAAATCTATTTTTGCTTAGGTTAGGTCCTTAATAAACTTAATTGCTGTTTACAAGAAATTTTGAAATATTTTGCAGGCTATAGTGGTCTCTGATTACGATCATATGATTGTTCAGAACTCTTACGTAAACTATATACAATAATTTCCAAGGATATTATTGTCTTATTGTGCAGTATTACCAATCCCCCTGACACATGAGAAATGTTTGCGGCAGCGCATGGCCTTGTTACAATACAATCAATGGTGAAACCTGTTGGATCACTTTCACTACAACCTTTTTACAAGTTACAGTGCCCTAAGTTCTCTACTTCTACAAGAACTTTCAAGAAAATGGTAAGAAATTTATCCATTTACAATTAACTGTTAATTTTTGGGCCCAAGGGTAGTTTTATATTTATACCTAAAAATAAATTAAAATTGTTGGATTTATTTAACTGAAATGGTAAGTTTATTGTTTAAGATTATTACATGTACCTTATGCTAGACCTAACTAAATAATATAATATTGATGAAATAAGTTGAAAAAATTGTAATTTGTAAAAATTGTAATTTGTAATTGTAAATTGTAAAATAATAATTTTTAAGTAATTTCCATAGGCCTACAAAGGAAAAAGCTGTATGCAATTGTGGGAACAATGTATTTTTTCAATTTTGGAGTTGATAGGTACCTACCCAAAATGCCCTCCATTAAACTCTGTATACAGACACTCACCTTATGTTTACTGAAAAAAGTCTGGTTTTCTCTAAATTTGGTATGAACTTATAATAAAATGGAATTTCTTTCAACAAGTTTGAAGTCCATGAATTACTTTACTCAGCGGTAAGCTTAGTTTTAATATTTTAAATGTATTTTTCACTTATGTTTGGTCTTAAAATCCTTTTTAGCAAATTTCCCACAGGGAAGAAGCTATTACCATAGGTCTCATGGCAAGACATAAGCCCGAGACCATGTTATTTTTTTTTGTATTTAAGAGCCCAGAGACTATAAACAATCGTTAAAATTTATATACATATGTGTGTGTGAGTGTCTGTGAATACTATAACTCTTATAAAAACAGTCCGATCGAGACCAAACTTGGTAGAAACATGTAGGCCTATTCTTATATTTGCTCAAACGAGTTCGTAATCCAGACATATCGGTCAATTAATTGCAATGGGTAGTTTGGGAGGTTTTGTACTCCAAAAATGTTTTTTTGCGTTTTCCCACGTAATGTTTAAAAATTTCAAATTTTATCTTTCACCATTAGAGTCAGATCAGAAAACTGTACAATGTAGTTGCTTAAAGCTTTACTCTATCTCTAACAGTTACCAAGATATTAAAAAATCTAAACACAGTTGTATTTAGGGGCTCCTATCTTATCGAGGAAAAATTAATATTTCCCTTATTAACGAATAGTTTTGGATGAAACTTTGTATTTAGCTTCATGTGGTTGGGATCCATACTTTTATGCTTAAAAATCATAGTTTATGTGTTCCCCAAAAACATAAAACTGTGATAGCAAAAATTAAATTGTGATAGTTTTCCATGATTTATACCAACAAAATTATGTTTACCTTAGCAATATGACTCCAACAAAGTTTTGCTGTAGCCTATGTTAATAATGTAGGTTTAAAAATTCAATATTTTAGTTCCCTGTGACAGGAAACTACATTCATTCCCCATGTTATTCTCCATAGAATGAGCAAATTGATGAAACTTCTTCATTACTTTATATACTTATTCTTCATTACTTACTTATATAAATTATAGTGACCATACCCATTCGGTGCATTGTTTTCCTTCATCAGCGCTCTACAGAGTTTTGTTAGGTAGGTTATTGATAATATACATATATTCATGATCTATTAATATCAATAACCAACCTAACTTAACTCCGCAGAGTGCAGAGTGGCGGAATGTACATCGCCAACATACGGGTGTGCTTGGTATAAGTTAATATGAAAGCGTACTTGACTTGGGTATTAGCTGGATGCCATTGTTGTGTTACATTGTAATATACAGGATATTACTGACATGCATCGTTCTGCGGAGTTTAATTAGGTTCTTTATTGATATTTTCATCTCAATAATATTGTATACTATCAATAACCAACCTAATCTAACTACGCAGAGCAGCACTGTATGTCGGCAACCATGTGGCATCTGGCTAATAATACCAAAGTACCTACGAAAGTACCATATTTAGATAAAAATTGGGTTGGAGTTTCATCTGGTGCACAAATGTATGTCAAACAATCAATTTTTTAGTATTTTTTGTGGCGAGAAACCTACTTATTCAGTTACCATGTTATTCTTATGAAATAGGCCTAAATGAAAATTTACATAACTTTGTTATTTATAAATGTACTGTGGTATTTGGCTTAACCTCTGACATATCCAAGTTTGTAAGTATTTCTGAAATGAGAAGAAATTTGCTGAGTAAACAAGTCCTTTGTTGTTACAGGGACGTGTCTTAACAATAATAAGATCTTTATTGACCATTCATTTCCAACATTGCGAATAAAAGGTCTTGTCAAAACAAAATACAACATTCAGGCACAATTAAATAGGAGTATTTATTTATTTTTTAGAGGTGATCTTAGACCCAAAAATCTTGTATTATCAGGATTCAAACTCGGTATGGAATTTTTACATTGATATTGTGGAAGCTTAAACTAGTTCTATTTAAATATGTACTAAACCCATTATTCTCTATCTGTAAGATATTTATTCAGGCACCATTTTATATGAACCTCATCAGTTCTAAGACTGTTTAGTTTTATCTTTATGGGTTTGAGAAACAGTGAGTCTTTCAAGATCTACTAATAACGATATCTCTTATTTGTTATCATGAGCATAAAAAACATAAATTAATTCCATGAATTAATTTATTTGTTAATTTTTTATTTAATAATTAATTTGATGTGGTTTGTATTTTGTAGTTCTATAGGCTAATTCAGTTTTAAATTTTATGAATGAACCCCCTCTAATAATTGTCTTTTATCATGATTAACATTTCAAGGCATTTCGTATTCAAACAATTTGTTAGTATATTATTTATTTATGTTTTTTGAATATGTAATCGATGAAAGTGATTTAACATAAGGAAATAATCAGCTGTCAAAGTAAAATCTATATTACAGTAGTTTGTTTACTTTGATAATTGATTTTAAACATATTTCAAAATTACACTATAGTGTAGTATAATTTTATCTTAACCCTAGAACTGGCAGGGTTGTAATTCATGACGCAATTGCAAATTAAATAAGAAGTAGTAGTGGCATCTGTCAGCAATTTAGTGAACTTGTTAGACACCATTGCCTTCGTCCTCTAGGAGCTGATACATGAATCTCCTCCTGCAGCTCATTAAACTACCACTAGGGTATGTCTTATAGCCAAGTAAGCGCTTTCTACGACTATGCATGGTGGCTGAACTAGTTAGAGTGCTACACTGACAAGTGTAATGATCTAGCCAATGGGAAGTGCTAGGGTTCGAATCCCGACATGAGCAATCCCAATTTGGCTAGAAAATGTGTGGTATAGTGGAGAGGGGCCCGCCTTAAATAAACGGTGGCCACCTTGGGTGGAAGTTGGCAGTATTTGTAGGCTTAATTGGGATTGCAGTGGACACCTATTATGCTTTTATGGTTAGTGGTTATAAGGGACAGGGAATGTTTTTTGTTCTTTTTGTTTATACTTAATATTTTTAAAAGAGATACCTAATTAATTTGATGTTACAGTTAAAGGGAAAGCGCTTGCCAGTTGTAGGGTTAACATATAATATATTCTACCCACGATATATATTTTCTAATTTAAAACTAATTCTAAATTCTATTTTTCTTTTTATTTGTTTAAAATTTTGGGTTAATGTTTGGTCATAATAACATTCTTAATTCTTAAGTGATCATCTTACTTCTTAATACTGAGTTGTTCTATCTGAATGCGACAAAGAACGGGCTTACTGCTAGCTAGTAAATACGTTGTAATGAAAACATGGATCTAAATTTCATGAGTCGCACACAATATTAGAAACTATGTATTGCATCATATAAAATTAAAATGAAAAATCATTACCCAAAAAGGATAAATGTAAATCTTCAATTCATGCTTTCTTTATATATATATGTCTGTGTGTGTGTGTACATCTCTATCTATAATAAGTACTTAAAAAGAGTAAAAACATTATTGTATTATGTCATTCAGTTATCTTGGATTTGCATTTTTATTTTCTCCCAATGTTTTTGAAATAATACATTTTTAGTATTAAATACCCCCGTCGCAGCAGACCTGCGTACTCAGCGAATTTCCAAATAAATAATATAATAATAATAATATATGACAAGTTTTAAACAAATCTGTCCATAAACATGAGAATTATTTGCCTATTCTCCATAAGATTAACATGGGAAAGAGTGTGCAGGTTTGCTGCTGTGAGGAACACTGAAATTAGGCATTTCTACCATAATTAATTTTTATCTTAACATTTATACCAACTTTCATCAACATCTGTCCATAAATAAAGGAGTTTGCCTATTCCCTATATGAATAACATAGGAAAAGAGTATGCAGGTTTGCTGCCATGATAAACATATAAACTATGATTTTTAAGCATAAATGGATAGACCTCAACCACATGAAGCTAAATATCAAGTTTTATCCAAAAATATTGATTAATATAGAAAATATTAATTTTTCCCTATCCTCCATAAGATTAACATTGGAGCCCCTCAATACAACATACTGTGTTTAGATTTTTTAATATCTCGGGAACCGTTGGAGATAAAGAAAAACTTTAAGGAACTTAATTGTGTAGTTTTTTAAGCTGATTCCAATGGTGAAATGTAAAATTATAAATTATTAAAAATTACATGTGAAAAACCCCATTTTGGGGTACAAAGCCCCCCCAAACTACCTGTTCCCATTGACCGATATGTCTGGTTTACGAACTCGTCCGAGCATTTGTAGGAATACACGTCTCCACCAAATTTGGTCTTGATTGGACCATTTTTACGAGAGTTATTGTGTTCACAGACACATATATATATATATATATATATATAAATTTTAACGACTATTGTTTTTGGACTCTGGGCACCTAAAGAAGAAAAAATAACATGGTCCCGGGCTTAAGTCTCACCATGAGACCTACGCTAATAGCTTCTTCCCTATGGGAAATTCGCTAAAATGTATAAAGTATAAAGAGTTTAGGGATGTGATAATTATATGAAATGTTATTAATTTTCAGTTTACTGTAAGAGTAAGGAAGTATATGTCATAATAATAAGTAATAATAATAGTAATAGTAATAAGTACTGTAATAATAATAATAATAATAGTGAGAAAGTGATATGTCAGTTTCATTCTTCATTTTCATCATGTCAGTTTCATTGCTTTTGCTGAATGAATACTGATGCCGTTTATCTCAAACTAGCCAAAGTACCCTTTCTTTGCACGGGTTAAAAAAAGGCTGAAAGGTGTAGGCTCTACTCATACATTTAAGTTATTGTTAATTAATTCTTCATTGTTTACAAAATGACAAAACACGAGTGTCTACAACATTTCAAAGTAACATCTGTCAAATATTGGGAGAGAATAAGGATTAATGTAATAGAGACAGTCGTCGGAAAAAACTTAAAATCTACCATTCCACTATTTCAAATAATTCACTAATTTCAATCCAGCAGTTTATCTGAAAAATCAACTTTATTTCTTCTTCTTCTTCCAGAACTGTCAAAATATAGTGCAAACGGATGTTGTCATTAGAAAAAGTAAACATTGAAACCTAGGACGGTCATGGCAGCTCTTTCTTCTTCTTCTTCCCGAACTGTCAAATTTTAGTGTTCACAGCTGTTGACATTCAAGTAATTTTATGTTTTAATTCTCTAAAAATGTAAACATTGACACTTAGGACGTTCATGGGGTGTAGCCCGAGAGGATTTTAAGGAAATGAGTAGGCCTATGCCTATGTGTTGCATGAGTTTAACTGAGTTTATGATCTACCTTTGTGTAAAATTTCAAACTGTTTGGTTCAGTATTTTTTGCGTTTACTTGCCACAACAAACCCACAAACATACAGAAACCTCCTCTTCTTTATAATATTATAGATGAGAACTATTAAAATATCACACAAATAATTTTCTAAAAATACCAAACTTTATGTGAAAATAAGTCAGTTTTTTTTGTCACAGGCACTTTCACCAAAACTCAATTTAGATGAAAGGGAGATCCAACTGAAGCCATTGTTAAGTAACCATTGGATCCTGGATTCTAACAAAGATGCTATTTCCAAGGAATTTGTATTCAAAGATTTCAATCAGGTAAAGTGTCAAACTCAAACTTAATTTCATCGTAATTATTTGCCTAGTTGGGACATTTTGTTGGTTACAAACAATCCTGAAAAATATGCCATGATTCACCCATTTCTGGTTATATAATTACTAGAATGAAGCTTAAATATTCCTGTAGTGAGATGAATGAACTCCGAAATTCTACTGTAACTTATTTATTTAAAGAAAAAAAATTAGAAATACTTTTTGGCACAAAAAGAACACATGGATTAGGAGTTGCGTAGTGAGAGCAGTAGGAGCGGAGAGGAGGAGCAGGGCCCTGATTATTTTGTAGGTTAGGGCGTCCAGTTTTAGTAGCAATGGCGCAATGGACCATGGCGCATCACTGTTAAACATTTTTTCAAAAGTAATGAATCTGTTTGTACTGTTCAACGGCTTTTCCCCACACAGTTCAATGTTCCGCAAAATTGTTTGATGGGCAATTGATTGCAACATAATACTCTATTGGGTTGCCCCTTTTCGCACGACTGGAAAACAAGTTATGAAGCAGAAGTTGTCTAGTCGTCCTCGCACATTGTGAATTCAACAAAATATCACCAGAGAAAAGCGTTTGTTCTTCAAAGTTCTTGCCGCTTCTCTAGGTCGCACGTTCTAACTGTGAGATTGTTTTAACACGTTCTGAAGGATGAGTTAAAATTTCATGCGTGTACAGAAGATTTATGAACATGATTATGAACAACAGAGACTTATTTGTGAAAGAATGCATGATGTTCTTGCCACTGATGATGTGTTGTTTATGATGAGTGATGAAGCGCTCTTTCATTTAGGTGGTTATGTCAATAAGCTAAAAAGAAGCTATTGGGCGGTAGAAAATCCAAAAGAATTGCACCAAAAACCACTGCACAGTGCAAAATTGACCACTTGGTGTGGAGTTTAAAAATTAGGATCGTTGGGCCCTACTTTTATTTGGTGTTTGGTGTGAACTCTTAACAATATGTGGAATGCTACAAAATGTTTCGCCACACATGCCACAACATGCAGCCTTCGTGATCAATGGATTAGCGGAAATGCGGTTCCCAAGACAGAACAGCACACGGCTAACCCCACATGGCCAATGGTTCCATGGCAATTGCGCAAGGAATGTTTCCTGGATATCTTGTTTCTGTGATATCCTCTGGGCTGTACGCCCCCCAGACATATTTGTCTGTGAAAGTTTATTGCTACAACCCCTGTATGCTATGAGACTGGAAAGCTAATATACAGGAAAAATCATAGTAGTAGCCTATATAGTAATGAAAAACTACAAAAAGTGACTTAGATTTGTATCAACATGGAAGAAAACCATCTGTCTGAAGTAATCTTCAAAAAGAGATCAGTTCATAAAAAACAGTGCTTACTAATGGCTATTCATAAATTTGATTGTCTAAATTGGATAATTGGATAGTTATGTAACCAAAATAAAACAAATTATAGGATACTACTGTAGTTTAGAATTCATGCTTTCTTTTTGCGCCACCCAATACTTGTGATGCAATAACTTCTCAGATTTTCATTAAATATACTTTAAAAATTAGAACTAAAAACAATAAATCTAATTTTAACACTACAACAAAATATATATACCATAATGAATATAACATCAAAATATCGGCTCTAGAGTGCATTATATACTCCATGTGGATTTGAACTAGTGAGTTTAAAGTTGCACACTCTGCTTACAACCCTGTTGGATTGACCTGCGGCAACAGTATTTACAAAGTAAAATATTGATTTTATAAAATTCCTGGGTTCAGAAACTCATTAACACATTATTGAATGTGTTATACCACAGTAACAAACATTTACAAGGGTCATCCACAAAGTAATATCCGTTTTTAAATAGAAAATAAACTAGTTAAGATAGAAAAAATGTAGCTATTAAATACGTCTTAACTAAAGATATTCTGTACTTGTCCAAACAACACCAAACAAATTTCAGCACTTATCATATCTCTTAACAGTTTTTGAAATTCCATATTTAATAAAATCTACCACCTTAGAACTACCTGAGAAATACCAACCACTCCCCTCTTTATCGGGCATGTTAGCTCTCCTGTTTTAACCCTCTAGGTGCCACCCACCCGAATTCAGGCGGATTTGCAAGTATGCTGTTTCACTGGAAAAAAATTACGTGAGATCGATCAAAACCCACATGTATTGTATATCAAAATATTCGTATTTTAGTGGGCTACTTGTTACACGACTAAAAGAGCCTTTTGTTGTGGATTGCCATTTTTTGTGTTGTATTTTGTCAGGTGATGTTCATCTGCGCTAACAATCGTTTATATTTGTTTTTTGTTGTGCCGGTTGGGGCATGTTTTGATTTATTCACATTAAAATTTATAGATAAAATTCTGCATATATTTTTTTTATTTTCATCATGAAATTTGGAACAACATGAACATGCTAAAATTTTTATATTTGGTAAACTTAAGGTTTTATAGTAGTGGTTATTAAGAACTATGTATTTTTTACATATATACTTTCGGATTCAAGTCCCTAAAATTCCCCTGTTAGAAATAAAATTGAGGTAAGGACAAAAATATATATTTTCTGTGTATCAAATTTAATACTCTTTATGAAAAAATATAAATTTGTATTCAAAACTAAATGTTTTATGAGCAATTTAATAAATTACTGTAAAATCTCTAAAAGTCGAGTGGCACTGATAAAATTTTTACAGGGCCCCTAGAGAGTTAAAAGAAGAGCCCATTGACAGACTACACCTTCACTCATAATGTTTGGGCCATACACTGCTCTCAACTCACGATGAATTTCAGCTGCTATTTAGCTTTTGACCACATAAATATAATAGTACCAAGCATTTCACACTTGATGGGATTTTCCATTTTGGCGCTAATTTTTTAGGTTATAACTCAAGAATGCGCGATCTTACGATACTCTCTTTTCTACAGCTATAAGTGTACTGAACAGCTGGACATACCAAAATGAGGGTGGCAGTGCTACCCTGAAAAGTGGTTACTTCTTTGTGGACTACCCTGGCATTATCTGACTAAACTATTCCTATTATTCTCCTTCAACTCACACCTGTGGTATTAAATACTTTTTTATGAATACATAACTTAATTTATCATTGTTTAAATTTTGTACTAAAAAATAATACATGCGATGCAAGAGCTTCGTTACTTTCAAGACAGATAATTTTTTTCAATGTTTTTTTAGTGCGATGATTACAATATAATATGTAAATCATAATTAACTGGCCTCATTTACTGGCCATAAACCAATTAGTTAAAGCCAGCAGATCTATTCTGTTGTAGCAACATAATCTACCTTAAACTGGCTGATTGAAAATTCTAAAAATATTCATAAGCTTTGTAGGTTTCAAAGGAGGTAGGTCGGTTTGAAATCCTGTTTTACATTCCATAAATTATTACTGTATTTTAGAATATGCAGGTAACTTGTGCTAAAATATACTGTGGAATATTGATCCTATATTAAAAAAAAAATGTGCAAATCGGTTTAGTGTAACCGTTAAGTCAACTTCCCAAAGAATTGCATTTTACAAACAAATTCGATAATAAAACGACTGAATGAATACTTTACACTTTAAAACTGGATCTTTGATATGAGTTGAAGTGAATACATTTAAAATTTAAAACCGATTGTTGCAGCCATGTTATTTCATTCGATGTAAATTTTATCTGTGTAACAAATAATTAATATTAAATGTTATTTTGGATGAAATCATTGATTTCAGGCATTTGGTTTCATGACTCGGATCGCCTTATTGGCAGATAAGATGGATCATCATCCTGAGTGGTTTAACGTTTACAACAAAGTGAAGGTTACCCTTTGGAGTCATGATGTTCAAGGTCTGAGTTGTAGAGACACAAAAATGGCTGCTTTTATGGACAGTGTTGCAGCCACCATGATTTCTTAAAAACACCAGTTTAGACAAGAAAACAAGGCTATTACCAGTTGTTGAATCACATCCCTGCTATTTGATTAATATATATGTATATAAGACTGTGTAAGTAGTTTTTTTATTACAACCTTATGATGATGGAGCTTAATTAATATGTAAATGTTGTTACTGATGGTGGGTACTGGTAACTGCTGTGCCTACCGGTAGGCCTATTTTTTACCTGAACCGTCCTAAAAGTGCATAATTTTTTTATTAAAATTCTTATTGTATGTGCTAAGAAAAGGATATTTAAGAGGGAAAAAACTTTTTAAACCTATTTTGAGTTAAACTTAAATTTTTTCGTCTCCTAAACCAAGAAACGTACCGTAATAGTCTAGTTTAGGGATATATTATAAAGAGATAATAAACTATAATACACTTATAAAACTAATTAGTAGTTTATAAAAGCCTAACCGCAAATAAACTAAACTTCATAAAACCAATAAATAAACATGATGCAAATGAACCTTGCTGGCCGCAAAATGAAAAAATACAGCTGCACACTCAGCTGTTTCGGTTTTGAGTCAACTGTCTGTAATTTCGCTTACAAACACAAAGGCATAAGAAAACAGTTCATAAATGATTTAAAATGTCATTACACCTTAAAGGGGGTAATAAAGACTTTTTACTGGGAATTTTAATATTGGCTATTTCACCATTCAATAAAGGTCAATTAGCATAAGGCTGACTTTTGTAACATTGATAGATTACTACAAGAGCATCATTCCGGAAGTCTCTCAAAAAATTGTAGATCTTAAAAAATTGTAAAGGGTAGTTATTTTTTATTTGAAGCCGGTAGCACCGCAAGGACACCTTAGAGCATCAGTGCACCTAGGAGATATTTGAAATGGAGCTGAAATAGACAGACAAAACATCTATGCTGTACAACACTTTCACTAATAGCAATGTAGCTTCTTATTTGATAGCAAAACAAAATATACCGCTGCAGAGAGCAGATTTTCCCAAATACAGACGTACAAAATGTGTCCACATTCTTCATATTCACGGCAGCAAACGGCGTTAGAGGGGAATTCAAACGCTGTCGTAGGCCTGCGTATACATGGGGGTGGGACTCAAAGGGTATGTGATATTTTAAAGTTTAAGGTTTAAAGGGTGAGAGTAAGATATTGGAGATTAGTCAAAATGATCTTTTGGTGGTACTCTATTGATACGGTATAAAATCCAAGCATATGCTAATTTTCCAAATTTGAAAATTTGGTAGGGTGGGTAGATGGTAGATGGTAGATTTGTATGTCTTTCAAATCTATAATAATTTTGTTTATAATTTAATACCAACTTTTCCAAATTATTATTTTTTAATAAAAAATATGTAGAATATTTATAAAATATTCATATTTTTTAAAGCTGTTTTTCAGTTATTTTAATTAATTTTTTTAATTTCTGCCATCTTAAAAATATTGAAGATAACTTCTCAATTTTTTAACACCACATAGACATTGCCTTTAGTTTGACCCAGGTTTAACTGAGAATCATTTTTCACTTTAAAGATAATAACGTTTTGGTTAAAAACTTAGAGACAAGGGGGAATTAGGCATAATAAACCCATGTTACGATGTTGAATTTTGCATGCCTTGACCCAAACCATAAAGCTATATGCATATGGCTATAGAGTTATAGGATCGGAGAGTTATGGGAAAGAGTGATAAGTTATAGAGTTAACTTAAAGTTATGGGAAATCCTGCAAAATAAACTGCCTACAGAAAAAAGCAGCAATGATAAAATTCAATCCATGATGTTATTATGAGGCTCGTAGGTAAAATAACTTTCCCAAAGTGATTACTAGGCAACAGGCAAAGCTAAGTGAAATCTGGCAACACTGCAGTTTACATTACCTCCACTACCAATTCCTGCGTTGAGGATGTCTCTGCGATGCTTGGAGCCAACCTGACAGTCATCGGCGATGGATGCTACAATTTCCATCACCCCATAAATGGGAATAACACGCTGTGATTTGATTTTCGAATGAGAAAATGCGAAATTGAAAATGAGAAAACCCGTAAACATTCATCAAGAGGTTCCCAGATGGCAAAAAAAAAATATATATATATATGTATACTTTATACTTTTAACTGAAATGGCAACCTATCCAGGTAGGTATTTTGAGCCAAGTATGAATGAGGAATGAATGTAGGATGATTGTAGCGTGATCTTGTAGTCTTGTTACTGACTAAGGCTGACATGTTCCTTAGACAGGACTGTTAATTAATAGCCCTACAGCCGATGGCAACTAATGGACCTACAGTTTAACATGGAATTTGAACCACGGCCTCTGAAACACTAAATATAAAACAAAGAGCTGTCTTTTGTAGCCCCAATGTTAATCTTATATATGAGTAAAAGGTAAAAAATTTTATCTCAATTATTATTTGATAACATTTTATATTCAGCTTCATATAGTTATGTTCTAATAAAGTAAGCTGAAAAACTAATTGTTTTGGTTCCTTTTGGCAGGAAACCCACTTATTCATTCCCCATATTATTCTTATAGAGAAGAAATTTAATGTCACAATTTCCTTGTTATTTGAAATGTTGTTATAGTGCTTGATATACATCTTCATCTAATTAAAAGGTTTTCCAACATGTGTGCGAAAATCTCAGTTTCAATATTTCTCATGGCAGCAAACCTACTTACTCATTTTCTATGGATATGCATAAATTAATATAATTTACTTATTGTAATAAACATACTGCGATAACATTTGGCATATGTCTTAAGCTTGGTTTGTAAAATATCAAGAAATTCATAAATTAGTGTAAATTCACTGATTACGTAGTCAGTTGCGCTGCTACAAGGGTATTTTTTAATCAAGTAAAATTGTTGAGCACCTACCGTTAATTGTAGATTATCCCACGCATCTCTAGTATACCTATCACATCTGTACACTTTGATAGTATTCTGCATAGAGTGATTTCCAACATCTTGTATATGTTTATATAGAATCCATTGATAAACCAAGAACACCAGGATTGTGCATAACAGAGCAGAAGATATGACGCAGTACTGGAACAAAAGCATGTAAAAATATCTGACATATCTCCAATCTTTTCTCAAAACACACAAATAAACCAATCTAGATGCAATGAAATCAATTCAAAATGTTTATGGTAGAAATCCCTATTTTCAGTGTTCCTCATGCAAGCCTGCATACCCTTTCCCATGTTAATCTTATGGAGAATAGCCAACCTCCTTTATTTATGGGCAGATGTTGATAAAACTTGGTTTTCATGGTCAAAATAAAAATAGTTTATTGTATAAATTCCTACTTTCAGCGTTCAACACAGCAGCAAACCTGCATACTCTTTCCCATGTTAATCTTATGGAGAATAGGCAAACTATCTTATTTATTATGGATATTGATCAAACCTGTTATATATCATTATTGATTTGGATATTCATTGAGTACGGAGGTCTGCTGTGACAGGGGTATGTTAATTTATTATGGTCATTTGTTTTTTTAAAGCATTACGACTAAGAATACTTACAACAATAAGAATCCTTTTGCGACGATCAATTGCAGTGATGATTCCATATAATCCAACAGTAATGACAAACACAGAAATAGCCATCACTACCCAAACCCATATATAAAATCCTGTTTCTTCAATTACAATATTGATGTAATTTTTCCTTAAAAAGTGTAATAGGGAGTGAATCAGGAGGATGATTCCAATCATCTGAAATCAGGTTTATTATATTAAAGTGTGTAAAAAAAGTTAAATCATTAATAATTTTAAGTTACAGTACTTTCAAATACCCCTGTCGCCTATTCTTTTATTTACCTTTATTCTAATTGTTTGCCTATTCTCCAAATTTTTCATATTTCATAAATCAAAAACAAACAAAATATATATATATATATTTTAAAGACTATTGTTTTTGGTCTCTGGGCAACTAAAGAAGAAAAAATAACATGGTCCCGGGCTTAAGTCTCGCCATGAGACCTTCGGTAATAGCTTCTTCCCTATGTGAAATTCGCTAAAAAGCTTTGTTAAGAAACTCAGTTTACATATTTCTTCACTTCTTTAATAGTAATATACCATTATTGTAACAGCTTGTATTTGTCATTTCAGAAAATTAAGTCTATTCTATTTTATTCCATTTTAAATGGATACATCCTGATAACCTCGCCTCCATTAGTCATAGAAAAATTATGGTAGGCCTACCTAGACTTCAAAACATTTACCAAATCGTATTACATCTCATCCAAACTATTGAAAAAGATATTTTTTATTGATCAGAAAATGTTTTAACAATTTTAAATTATATAGTTAAGTTTTCTTTCCAGAATTAATCTGTTTCTCTCAATACACCAGCCACTTGCTAGTATTCCCGTTGCTATTCAATAAAAAAATCACATTATTCTTACGTCACTGGTTTATCACATACCTCAGAGATTTTCCTTCTCAAAATACTAAGTTAATAAATGTTCACTATAGGAAACCCCCAGTACCGTATATGATGTCTCTCTTAACTTAAATTAAGGGAAATTTGCCGATCGTTGAAATAACTGGAGTCCTGGGTTTTAACTACTTCAAACAATACCTAATTCAACCACTAGTTACGGTTAATAAACCACAGACCAAAATAAATGCCTATTTAACTTAATGAGATGAAAGTGATTAGTTACTTACAATAATGATAAAACTGATAAAAAATAGGGCCCATAAATAGTTCTTAAACCTTTTTGAAAGCCTTGTACATTTAATTTTTCTTTCCAATTCAGAATTTACATGAGGTTGATGTACATGATCCTGAAGATTTAAGGAAGTTCCTAAACCGGGAGCCACAAGTTCTGGAATCTGTGATATATGATTGCTCTGTCGGAGCACATGGTTTGATTGCTCTTTAAAGGTATATTTGTCTTCTTCATAAAATTTATTTTCATAGGGATAATTACTTTTTTTTTGTCTTTCCTCTTTCGTCTTCGAAGAAATATTAGCTATATTACCACCTGTATAATTTGGTTTCATGTAAGTATATTTGCCTTGCCTTGGCTTACAACATAAGATAAGATCGTCTTTAGCTATAACTTCATTTATTCTTACTGTGTCTTTATCTTTATTGATAGGCTGACAAATATAAGATGAACCCTTAGCTATATCATACTCCCTGTTTTGGTACATTATCTTTTTTTTTGATGAAAAGTAATTTTGATCATAATTGTTCTCTTGGTGATTAATATCAATGGTGTTACTTAACTTAAATTCCTTTACACTTTTTTCCTTACCATTGTATATTCCATCCTCTATTCTATTGGTGATTGTGTTATTCATTACTTTGTGTATGAAAAATTAAAATTTAAGTATAAGAAAATTTAATGGAGTCTTCTATTACTGAAGAGTTTGAAATTAATTAGATGAGTGATAGTTCCGTTTCTGCGAGGTATTTAATATGTCTAATACTTTACATGTATCTTTTTTTCGCTTCACAAATATACACTTATTAGTTGTGAGATGTCACACCTATAAAATAAATCATAATTTTGTCTAGTAATCTTCCTTGATGCATGAATTCATCCTAAATATATAGTATGGTAAATTATAAAATAGAAATTACCAAAACAAAGATTAAACACGATAAATTAGTTTCTATTATATTATGAAATTGTTTATGTAGAAACTTCAATATCTTAGTATGCTTAGTTTTCAAAACATATTTTATTATTTTATCAGTCATATGTTTCAGTGGATTTGTTTAGTAACAGCATGCATTTAAAAACTGAATAGTAAAACCTTTGATTATTTACAATATTTCCTAGTTTAGACAAGCGTATGATGGACTTGAAGCCAAGCAAATTGTAGCCATTAGATAGATGATCACACTAGACTGTAATTGTTTGAACAAATTCAGCCCAAGCTGGGAAACTTTTAACAGAGTATGGGTTGAAACAAAATTAATTGGTAAACAAGTTCTCAAGATAATTATTTCCTACAATATTAAAATATGACTGTCAACAGTTCTTGTTTATTCTGAGGCCTACATTTCAGTGAATAAAATAATTGTATCAGGATTAAAGTTATGAGGATTAAATTAATGTCTATGTATGTAGCAATTTAAAATACATTTGTTAGAGTTTGTATGTATCTTGAATTTTACTTTCTCCCCCTATATGATAGTATGAGGAGAAAGTATTATTTTGTCAGAGTTTTAGTTTTTGGAGGATATATCCATTTAAGTGCCCCCTGAATCGAATAAAGTTGTTTATTCATAGAGTGATGTCTGTTTATGTGTGCATGTGTTGGGATGGTGCAGAAGCCTAGAGACAAGACTATTGGTCCAATTTTCATGAAACTAGGTATGAAGGTAACAATTTACATTATATCAGAGTATTTTTACCCCTAAAAAACACCAAAACACAAATAAATGAAAATTTCTCAAAAACGGCTCTAACATATTAAATGCAAATTGTTTGGTTTAAGACAGGGCAGATCAACCCAGATGGCAGTATTTGAGTTGGTAATCGATCTGTTAAGGGCCTTGGATTGATCGCAGACTACATTTGGTGTATTCTGTGATTTGTCCAAGGCTTTTGATTGTGTCAAACATGAGCTTTTGCTGACCAACCTGAATGTCTATGGGTTTAGAGGGAATGCACCTAAGCTGTTTGAGTCGTACTTAACAAACTGATTCCAAAGGGTTAAAATGTACTGCAATGACAAGAGTGCTCATTTTTCAAATTGGAGGGAGGTTGCCTGAGGAGTGCCGCAAGGTTCCATATTAGGATTAGTATTGTTTTTATTTTACATTAATGATTTACCGGTTAACATTAACACACCACTTTGCCTCATGTCATCTACAAAAGTAGATGACACAACAACTTTAATTAACGGTCAAACTAAAGATGCAAGAAAATTAAAACTTATAAATACACTCCATGAACGATTGAGAGATTGTGTCCGTCCGTATGTCTGTCTGTGTGTGTGTGTGTGTGTATGTCTGGATGTGTACAGAGTTACAGCCTACGCCATTGGTCCGATTTAGATGAAATTTGCCATGTATGTATATATTCACCGTATTTCCAGGCGTTTTTAAAATTTATTTGTATATCTGATTTTTAAGGGTAGTTCACCCCTAAAACCCCTTAAAAAACGTGAAAAATCCAAATTTCTCAAAAACGGCTATAACGATTTTGATTAAAATTTGGTAGTTTATAGTGCACAGAGTAATAAATAATTTGACACCACCCGCATGTCTGTATTAAAAAAATGACGGTTCAAAAGTTATGGGCTTTTAAATTTCAAAAAATCGAATTTTTAAGTTTTCAGCAAAAACAATGAAAGGAAAGTACAACTTGACTGGTACCATTGAAACCAGCTTAAGTAAACGATATCAGTGGACTGACACATACTTTCTCCTTTAAGTAAATTTAATTAAGACAATCTGTAATAAAACTATTATGTTCTTCAAAGTATATCTAAATATCATTTAATAAATTGTTTCAAAAATAATCATGCATTTCTGAAAATATAAACAAGAGAGACAAAGTTAAATTAATTAATTGTTTGTTTGAATTTTTCTTCTGTAATGAGCTTTATAGCTTATCGTTTTTTTTTTGCTATTCACATTCACAACGACAAAGCTAATAAATAAGTTCCACCATACTTGTGACAATTCAATGACGTATAGATTTGTAATTGGAAGATAGAACAGTTGCCATAACTTGCATGGAGCAACTCTTTAGAGGTCTCTCATTTTTAGAGGTCGGGAAGTGGGTGGTTGGAAGGGCAATGCAGGAACACACTAAGAGAGAGAGAGAGTGATTAATTAATTTACTTTGGGAATATTAAAACCCTCTCTTACCTTATGTAACTATGCAAATATATTTTCTTTTTAACAATCAAATCTAAGGAAATGTAAAGATAAAATTAAAATACAACAAATTTTGATGGCTAATTTAAATTAATCAGATTATCGTTAAATAAATTCAATTTACATCTTCATCATAATCTAAAATGATTTAATTGTTTAGTAATAATTATTTTAATAATTTACCAAATTTCAGGTAATTTTTTTTATTCTGATTGGTTCTGGGAGAACGGAATGCCCATTCCATTCTCGATAACAAGTGACACAGACGTTAATTGTACGTACATAACGTTCTTTAAACACACATGTTTTGCTTGATGCCCTTGCTCTTTGAAAGATTTAATGAATTTATTTACCAACATATTAATCGCATATTATCATTGATTATGAATAGTTCTTCTATCATCTATGATATTATCGATTAGACGATCGGCAATATGTTTATTGCTTTATGGTTAGTTGAAAACAATAAACAAAGCAGCGTATCTCATGACTGCGTCGGCGCGAGCCAAGAGTTGAACGCAAGCAACAGTCGATTGAGTCGGAAATAAGTAGGCAGAATGAAACGGTAACTACGTTTCCTCGCTTCGCCGCTAGAGCGTAGCAATGAATGACAGCTTGCTTAGTTCACCTATCTTCCCCCCAGAGTGCCTTGAACGCCATGGTCCCTATGCTTGTCCTCTCTATGGGAACCTTTAGGCTGGCCGCACACTGATGCAGCATTTCTGAAGCAAGTATTGTGAGGCAAAATGTTTCGCTGGGTATTAGCACCCCCTGTATTACAATGTCGCATCGCATCGTTTGCTTTATGAGTGTGCGGTCCTCTAATTGACAAACACGGGGCGCTAATACCCAGCAAAACATTTTGCCTCGCAAAACTTGCTTCAGATGAAATGCTGCATCACTGCATGTGCGGCCGGCCTTATATACTCGCTGGTCTTATTTAGATAAATCGGATCCAAGCGCTCTGACTGAATAGTGAGTTTGGACGAGGGTTTGATTTGTAAGTAAGTAGAAAGGTCTGCCGAGGCCTGTTGTTTCACGTCTGATGATGGATTCATTAGTGATATTCATTAGTGGTAAGAAATAATACATAAAATAACCCAAACTTAGGCTTTTATTAACTTATAAAACTGGACAGTAAATAATCAAAACAAAAACATTACAATGTACAAAAACATATGATCAGCTGATTATAAATGAACTAATGATTCACAACATTCTCCCCTGCCAAATTTTTGGGGATTACAAAGTCTTGGAATTTGACCGGTAGTCTTCTAGTACGAGTAGGACGTCGACCGCTCGTTTGTTCGTTTTCTTTCACAATTTCAGCTTCACACTCTCATCTGCCGCTTCTCGGTTTCTTTCAACTTCTACGTTGTCTACTTGAAGTTTTGTCACTTCTTCATCTACGGCCAGATCAATGTTTCCTCGAGGTGCTAAATGGCGTAAAGGCACAGACGATTCAGTCCCATCTTTCCTTTTTATGAAAGCGTATTCAGGATTTGCATCCAGTATCTCAGCTTCTTCAACGAGGTCATCATATTTACTGGGACGAATATTCTTCTTTACGAGTACAGGTCCAGGGCTCAATAACCATGAAGGCATAGTGGATCCATTCGAAGTTCGTCGAGGATAGGACGATAGAAATCTTTCATGGGGAGTGCAATTAGTTGCTGTACACAAAAGAGATCTGATGGAGTGCAGGGCTTCATCTAGAACTGTTTCCCACCGGTTGATGGGAAGATGTTTGCTTTTGAGGGCTAGGGTAATCGTTTTCCAAATTATCCCATTGTATCTTTCAACCTGACCATTTCCCTTGGATTGTATGGCGAAGAGAGACTAGTTGCCACTCTGTTTGAGTGGAGAAAAGAAGTTAGTTCATGTGACAAAAATGAAGAACCTCTATCAGAGTGAACAAATGCAGGAAGACCAAAGAGCATAAACATTTTGGTCAGGCATTTTATGACCGTGGAGGATGTCATATCAGGACAAGGAAATGCAAAAGGGAATCGAGAGTATTCATCAACTATGGAGAGAATGTAATGGTTACGAGAACTTGATGGGACAGGACCCTTAAAGTCAATATTCAATCTCTCCATGGGAGCGGTTGCCTTTATGAGATTACCTTGATATTTAACAAAATTTGGCTTGATCTCTGCACATACAGGACATTCAGATGTAATTTTTCTTACTTCTTCAAGGGAGTAGGGTAGTTTTTTGCTACGAAGCCTGTGACTCCTGGATGACACATTATTTCATGTAGCTTATACAGCTTATTGATATTGCTAGTCGCACCACAGGCACGAGGCAACATGTCAGCTTTCACGTTTTCGCATCCAGGTCGATAGACAATTTAAATTTCGTAGGGGGATAGTTCCAGCCTCCATCTCATTATTTTGTCGTTTTTGATCGTGTTTGACTGTTTCTTGTTGAAAATGAAGGATAGTGCTTTCTGTCTGGTGATATGCTGATTTTAGATCAATGGTGGAAAAAACTTTGTTATTAGAGATTTTATGAACCAAAGCATCAATATTAGGTAAGGGATAGGCATCTAACAATGTGAATTTGTTCACAGTTTGTGCATAATCGACTACCATTCTTTTTTTATGGGTTTCACTTTTGGAGACTAATACCTGTGCACGCCAAGGAGAATTGCCTTCTTCTATGATGCCTTCACTTAGTAGCTTAGAAATTTCACCACTTATGAACTCAAAGTCTTCTTGTGAGAAACGCCTAGACCGTGTTGTGATTGGCTTACAATCAGGAGAGAGGTTAGAGAATAATTTAGGTGGTGTGACAGAAGCAGGGATCGAATTAGAGATTCTGAGGGAATCAAACTGGCCATTAAAATTTATTTGAACTGAAGAATGGTTTTTCATAATATCATGTCCTATCAGAACATCCGCACACAAGTCCTTCATAACAGATAATTTTACTTTAGGATAGTCAAACACGGACAGTTTAATGTCGGCAATAACAAACCCTTTGAGTTCAGATTTCAAATCAGTCGATGCCATTGACACGCAACCATATTCTGGATGAATCTTAAACCCTTTTTGTTGAGCAAAGAGTAGGCTTATATAGCTATGGGAACTACCTGTATCAATTAAACTGGTTGTCGTAAAACCATTTATTTGAATGTCTGTTAATGCTTTACTTAGAGAAATAGGAGGTCGAGTTCCAATAGATGATCCAACGATTGCGGAAGTAGTGTGTTTCTTTAAAAATGACATAGACTTACATACCTTAGCATAGTGACCAACCTTTCCACAACGACCACAGGAAGCCTCTCTTGCTGGACAATTATTCCTTGGATGAGATTTGTATCCACAATAATAGCAGTTATGCTCTCGCAAGGGTGGACGGTGAGCGGGACGAGAAGCCGCAGAAACTGTATTATTTGGAACTACAGAGGAGATGGGCTGTACAGGGTTACAGACACCTTCCTTATGGCTATGAGAATTTTCTGGATAATTGACAGAAGAGGGCCCGATGTTTGCTGTAAGAGTAGTCAAGTTTGATTGCACTAAATATTGATCTGCCTGTTTTTGAGCCGCTTCTAAAGATAGAGCTTGTTTCACGGCATCACTCAGCTCTAGGGTCTGATTTTCTAATAGTCTTTGTCTAATTAGGGAGGACTGAAGGCCAGTTATGAAGGCATCCCTAATACATAAGTCCCGATGTTGAGCAGAACTTACACTATAACAAAACTGCAGTCTTTACTCAGTTGCTGTAGAGAATTTATGTACGGAGTTATTGTCTCACCACTTTGTTGCTTTCGGATGGCCAATTGGTGCCTTGCAAATAATTCACTCTTAGGCGAGTACAAAAGTTGTTCAGTAAGAAAGGGCTTCCTCAAAAGTGGTGCATTCTTCAATTATTCCGTAAATGTCAGATGAGATATATTGCTTTGAAGAATTTTTAACTTGTCCGAGTCATCCGTGTTTTTAATTGTTTCAAGAAAATTATGCAAAACCTTCCTCCAATGCTTCCAGTCCTTTTCTGCATTTGGTGCGTTATGATCGACATCAAAACACTTGGGTTTAATATACTTATCCATTTCAAGAGTAGAATATAAGTTATTAAAATTGTGGTAGGAAATAATACATAAAATAACCCAAACTTAGGCTTTTAATCTCTATATATAAAATTGAATGTATGTATGTATGTATGTATGTATGTATGTCCTTTATGCGTTGCCAAACTACTCATCCGATCACCATGAAATTTTAGGAAGTTGCTCTATATGTGTTCGGGAAGGTTTTAGTGAAAAAATATTTTCGAAAACCCTATAAGTTTCCATTTTATGACGTTTTAAATTTATAATGTTAACCTTATGGAGAGTAAGTTTGTTTACAAAATGTCTACAATGAAAACATTTGATTTATTAGCTACAGCTGATTGGTTTACTTTCCATTAGCAATACCGTATGCTTTACTATCCAATGCCATCTGAATCATTCATTAATGTTAAACTATGAAGTAAATGTGTACTGTAAAAAATGAACAGCTATATTCACCACGTTAATAGTTAACGGTTTTGGGGGATTATGTATTTATATTTTTATTTTCTGTCTGATTAAAGTCACGTGTTTATATGATAATTGCAATGATTATATATTACGTTTATTATAATAATCAGCTGTTGTATATCTTTCATATAAAAGCCGTAATACAGTTAGGTTTCGTGTAGGTTTGGATTGGATTTGAAAATTGTGAATTAATCCACTCAGATTTATTTGTTTTATGGGAATGTTATTAATATGTTTTATCATTTCAGTATTGTTATTCACTATGCAGCGACCCAGAATATATAACCTTTCACAATGAAGCCGTATTGCTATTCGACTTCAGAACATGGCCAATCTTAAAGTTAACATGTGTTTACTGTGAGGCGTTACGAAGTTCGCCGGTTTTTTTTTATAACCAGTATATTTATTTACAATCTGTTACATCAAATTATAACAATAAGTAAATGAGATAAAATATACAAAATTGACATTAGTTGTTAGTGACAAACCAGTGAATGAACTAACAGTATTATAATTTAGATACAGCTATTTGAATCGATCACTTAGATTTGTAAAATCGTGCCTCTTCAGCCGGTATACCGTCTCACTGTTGTCCAAAAGGTTCACAGCTAAGTAATTTGGATGGGTGTTGAGTTTTTTTTTCATACTTCTCACTGAATTTTGAGATTTCTTCACGAACAAAAGGAATTTTGAGATCACGATGATCACGATCACGATAACTTGATTTGAAACATACCAAGGGGCTTGAACAATATTCCTAATAGTTTTTGACTGGTATCTTTGAATTATGTCAATATTAGTGTTGGAAGCGGTTCCCCATAGCTGGATGCCATATGTCCATGTTGGTTTCAATATTGTTTTATACACTAAAATTTTGTTTTCAACTGATAATTTTGAGTATTTTCCAATGAGCCAATTTAATTTTTTTGTTTTTAAATTTAAATTCAGTCTTTTAATCCAAATATGATGATGCCAGGTAAGTCGACTATCCAGGTGGATACCCAGGTATTTCACAACTTCTACTTGAGGGATTGCAGCATTGTTTAAAAAGACTTGAGGACAGATCTCGCGCCTTAGGGTGAAAGTTACGTGGGCTGACTTTCCTTCGTTAACTTTGATTCTCCATCTCTTGAGCCAGTCTGATATACTGTTTAAGGTTTGTTGAAGAATTTGGGAGGCAGAAATAGCGTTTTGATGTGATGCCAATATTGCTGTATCGTCTGCAAATGTAGCAACGACCACTCTTGGGTTTATTGGAAGATCTGCTGTGTACAGTATATATAATACAGGTCCGAGAACACTTCCTTGAGGAACTCCAGATTCAATCCTACAGAAGCTAGAACGTGCATCCTGAAATTTTATTTGAAAAAACCTACCATTTAAATATGATTTAAATAGGTTTTTAGAAAGGGTGAGGGAGCAAAGATTTTATTTTATAAAGTAGACCATCGTGCCATACTTTATCAAATGCCTGACTAATATCCAAGAAAGCAGCCGAGCAAAATTGTTCCTTCTCCAAGTCTTGTTTAATTACATTCGCTACTCTGTGAACTTGTTCAACCGTTGAGTGTTCTCTTCTGAACCCAAACTGGTGGCTCGGAATTAAATTGTTATCACTAATTATAGGCAGTATACGCTTTAGTAATAGCTTTTCAAATACTTTAGAGATAACAGGAAGAAGACTTATAGGACTGTAAGATGACACTTCATGAGGAGGTTTGCCAGGCTTAGGAACCCTGACAATCTGAGATATTTTCCACTGACTCGGAAAGTATTCCAATCGTAAAACAGCGTTGAATATCAACATCAACATAAAAAATGCTCTGCCACGAAGCTCTTTGAGGATCTTACCTGTTATCAAATCATAGCCAGGAGATTTCCTTTCGTGGAGCTCCTTCTGGACGACAGATCTTAGTTCATCGATAGTAACAGGTTGGATTAGGAGGTCCATTTGTGTTGGGGCTTCAAGAAGTACGTTTACTTCATCACTGATGTCAACTCCTGTGTAATTAGGTTTAAATACGTCTTTAAAGTGATTTGAAAACACATCACTCTTCTCTTGACTGCTCTTCGCCCATTGGCCGTCTGGTTTCAAAATTGGAGGAATTGGAGTTTTAGGTTGCTTGAAATTTCTCGTAGCTTTCCATAAAGAGTAGTTTGTTGATTCATTTGGTGTCAAGTTTGAGGTATACTCATAAAACCAATCATTTTTAATTTTAAGTAACATTGCCGATAAGTTGCGTGAAGCTCTGTTGAAGTTGGTTTTGTCCACTGGACTCCTTGAGTTTTGCCATATTCTTCTTAGGCGCATCCTTTCTGCTATTTTCTTTTTCACGCAAATAGGGTAGTTGATTTTTTGATACTGTTTAGCGGTCGGTTTTGGAGTAGTAAGCCAAGCCGATTGCTGTATGGCTTGCGTAAAACATTCCACACAGTTATCTACGTCTTCTGGTGTTTTTAAAGGTTCGCCGGGTTAGCTAGTAACTTATAAAACTGGACAGTAAATAATCAAAACAAAAACATTACAATGTACAAAAACATATGATCAGCTGATTATAAATGAACTAATGATTCACAGCATACAGACAGAAATAATTGACGGAATAATTGGGATGAATAGTAAAAATTAGTACCTATTATCACTGTTGTGATTGAGCCTGGTTGGTTAAGCGAAAGGATAGTAGTCAGGAATAAAGACAGTTCATAATTATTGAGTTCTGTTTTAAAGTTCCTAGTCCTTTGAATAAGATTAAATTACGTGATGACTTACCATTATTTCCAAAAGGTTTAGGAGCTTTTTGCTAAAGGTAAAAGGGTCCGTAATGTTTTAGTCAAAGTTAAAATACCCTCATTGCCGAAGGACACATGCCTATAAAATGCATTGACGTCAATATAACATTGTAAACAAAACGTGAATTCCGAGTTTATATGTGCTATCGTAAGACTCGTATATATGAGTCTTTACGATCTGATTTAGTTCTTCCTCGTATCTACTTTCCTAAATTAGAGGAAATAGATCTTGCGGAGGTTTTGAATAATCGTATTCTGAATAAAGGATGAGCAAAATAAACTTGTATTATAGACTAACCAAAGGACAAGCAGTAAAAACTATCCACCGCCATTGTTAGGACTAAACAAAGTTTTTCGTACCTCTACTCGGCTGGTATGGACTTTATATCATAAAATATTGAATATTACTGTAACAACTCTGTTATTGTGCACTTCCGACCTATATGGCTTTTGTGTAGCTATATGACCGGCGACAGTTCGAGGTATATTTTACATCAACGATCTGAGAGTGGCGGTACAAAAACTTTATTCCCCCTTCCTCCACTGGAATGGGAATTCTATTAGCCCCACAGGTGATTCTTGTTAAAATCAAGTCGTGTCCGTGACAACAATTAAAGTGATAATCAATGTCCCTTTAAGAGCTACAATAAATGGACTAATGTATCCGTGCGAAATTTAAAGCAGATCACACTTCAAATACCCCCGTCGCAGCAGACCTGCGTACTCAGCGAATTTCAAAATCAATAACATAATAATAATAATATATGACTAGTTTGATCATTATCTGTCAATAAATATGAGTATTATTTGCCTACTCTCTGTTGATTAACATGGGAAAGAGTATACAGGTTTGCTGCTGTGAGGAACGCTGAAAGTAGGTGTTTCTAGCGTAAACAATTAATTTTTGAGCATTTATATCAACTTTCATCAACATCTGTCCATAAATAAAGGAGTTTGCCTAATTCCTATATGATTAATATGGGAAAAGAGTATGCAGGTTTGCTGCCATGATAAACACATAAACTATGATTTTTAAGCATAAAAGGATAGATCTCAATCACATGAAGCTAAATATCAAGTTTCATAAAAAAATATTGATTAATATGGGAAATATTAATTTTTCCCTATCCTCCATAAGATTAACATTGGAGCCCCCCAATACAACGTACTGTGTTTAGATTTTTTAATATCTCGGTAACCGTTGGAGATAGAAAAAAACTTTAAGGAGCTTAATTGTGTAGTTTTTTAAGTTGATTCCAATGGTGAAATATAAAATTAGAAATTTTTTAAAATTACACGTGAAAAACGCAAAAACCCCCATTTTGGGGTACACAACCCCCCCAAACTACCCGTTCCCATTGACCGATATGTCTGGTTTACGAACTCGTCCGAGCATTTGTAGGAATATACGTCTCTACCAAATTTGGTTTTGATCGCACCATTTTTACGAGAGTTATCGTGTTAACAGACACATATATATATATATATATATATATATATATACACATATATATATATATATATATATATATATATATAAATTTTAACGACTATTGTTTTTGGACTCTGGGCACCTAAAGACGAAAAAATAACATGGTCCCGGGCTAAAGTCTTACCATGAGACCTACGGTAATAGCTTCTTCCCTATGGGAAATTCGCTAAAAATCAAATAGAAAAATGTTTGTGTATATTATTTACTTCCCTGTGGGAAATAGGTTAGATCATGGATATGTCTAAAGGGAATTAGATTAGATTAGATTATTGAAATGGCGACCATACCAAAAGGTAGGTATTTTAAGCCAAGTATGAATGAGAGTTGATTGTAAGATGATTGTTGCGCGATCTTGTAGTCTTGTTACTGACTAAGGCTGACATGTTCCTTAGACAGGACTGTTAATTAATAGCCCAACAGCCAATGGCAACTAAGGGACCTACAGTTTAACGTGGAATCCGAACCACGACCTCTGAATTACGAATTGGTCTAATTTTGAGGATGGTCTTTTATACTTTATACTTTTTATACTTTTTAACTGAAATGGCGACCTACCCAGGTAGGTATTTTAAGCCAAGTATGAATGAGGAATGAATGTAAGATGATTGTGGCGCGATCTTGTAGTCTTGTTACTGACTAAGGCCGACATATTCCTTAGACAGTACTGTTAATTAATATCTTTGCGGTCTTTGCGGATTAACGTAGCTTCCTATAGTGCGGACGTTAATTCACACAAGAGAACACTACACCCACCGACCATCGCTCACAGCTATCCACAATTCGTGACCTCCAAGTAGCTGGATTACAGGATGACTCCACCATCCCAGTCATCTAATAATCATCTAATACTTTCAGTTCATCTAAATAGCTGTTCTTAGGTTTAAAATTTTGGTCGTTCAAATATTGCTAACACCCCCAGAGCTAAGACAAATCCATTTGACTCTAGGACGGTGGTACGTCCTGTAATCCAGATAGAGGTCGTGGATAGTTGTGAGCGATGGCTGTAGTGTCCTCTTATGTGGATTAACGTCCGCACTATTGAATACTACGTAAATTTACAAAGACCATATTCATAATTAGACCAATTTGTCATTCAGAGGGCGTGGTTCGGATTCCATGTTAAACTGTGGGTCCCTCAGTTGCCATCGGATGTTGGTCTATTAATTAACAGTCCTGTCTAAAGAACATGTCAGCCTTAGTCAGTAACAAGATTGCGCCATAATCATCTTACACTCAATCCTCATTCATACTTGGCTTAAAATATCTACATGTGTATGGTTGCCATTTTAATGATCTAATCTAAACATGTCAAAAATGATCCGATTCAATAAAAAGATTGAGTTAGGTCTGCAAGTCAAAACAAATATTACTTCTTTTTGTGATTTACAACCAAGTATGTAAAAATAGTTAAATTAAATCGTGTTTGTGTGAGTGAGGAAGAGTGATATCTCGCCCACTCTCAATCGAAATATTGAAAGTGAGAGGGCATTCGTAAGGCAAGAGAAAATTTTCTGAATGTTTAGGTCATTGATTTTTGGTTGTAGTGTTAACACTGTATTCAAATCTGCACACTCACACTCTTAAACAATAAACATACATTTTTTCTCTTCTTCCAGAGGAAAAAATATTATGAACGGGAACGATTGGATAAGGACGAGTTTGCTTGATTGCTGCCATTTTTAATCGAATAATAATACCGAGGAGTAAGTTGTGATTATTTACACTTATCTCAACATTACATTTATTTCGACTCATTTCAGTTAGGTTTCTTTTAGTGACACCTTTTTCAAATGTAAAACCTTTTTAAAGTAAAATAAAATTTCATAACATAACCTAAACGATCATCAAATTTTTGAACAATTGATGAGTAGTACAGAAGGGTGTTTTTAAGTTAAATTTTTATTCATAATATATGAAATATTCTAAAATTAACCAAGGAATTTAGACTCCAATCTAGAATGTAGATTGTTCATAGGTATTGGAAAAAGCTGTTCATAAATAAATTAAAGGAACCTTTTTTTATTCATGTATCAGGGTCACACCACACCCATTAAGTTATGCAAGTAAGCATGCACAGTACTGTAACACAAATGGCCAAAATTGCTAGTCTCTCAAATGTCTTGATGAAGACTACAAAATGTGATTCAGGTTAACCCTAGATCACAAAGGCACCCTGAGCCAAGCGTTATTATAAAGGCGTAGTCTCACAGACTACTTTTTTGGAAAATAAAGCAAAAATACTTTTAATGATGGGGAAAAATTTTAATTTTAAAAACACTTAAAATTAACATTGAATTAATGTAAAAGACTTTAATGTTCAAATCCTTATTGTTATGGCACTTGTAGCAGATTTTCCCACATAACATTTGCATTACGCAAATGTTTATCAAAGGCTCTCTCTAACATATGCTCTTTTTTTGTCTGACCATTTAAAGATAAGAACCATGACAAAATTAATAACTTACTCATGATTTACAAACATACTATGAAACATTATTAGTGTGAAGAAACCCTGAAACAAACTACTGCCAACTTCAGGCTATGCTACTGTGGATGTCAGAAGCCTTTCCCCCCCCACAACGCACTGAGCCTAGACGCATCGAGGAGACGCTAGCTGAAATTTTGGCCTCTTGGTGAAAATATATTTTAACTAGATGGGTTGTTTCAAAGAATATAACTATTTCTACGTATACCGATTAACAAACTTATACGAGTATAAGATTCAACTCTGCTCCCATGGTAATTTATGATGAATTTCCTGTAGGGGTTAGATATAGGCTAAATTCACCAGACCTATCCCGAGAAATCCAGACACAAGCCCACTGGATCACTCTTGTGGCAGCTGGGCTACTCCAGGGTTCTTAGGAACAATTGACAAATTTTGCATGTACTCTTTTGGGTACGCGGGGTGAGCCCCAGTACCGCGGATGAATCAGCAGAATACCTTCATCATCACTCTTTCCCCGTGGTGAAAGCCAATTCAATAATTTTGGAAAAATGGAAATTGAAAATGTTCTGTTAGTAATAATAATAATAATAATAATAGAGTGATCAAAAATGATCGCAACGCTCAACGCCGTCCGAACACGGATCCTGTCTAGACAGGATCCTGTTACAACCGGAGCGGCGTTTAGTTGCTACTCCTAAGTTTGTTTTACTTAAATTTTCTAGCTAGAAAATCTAATATAACGGTACAACAAGCTATTAAAGCACTACCTAGCGTAGTTTTACCGAACGTAAGAAAATGTATGTGAACACTTACTTGTTCTAAAACTACCACCAGATCACTGCGCTAACTGACTTCTGAAACGAACAAGGATGGAGCGAGGGCACAACTGTCTGAACCTTTTCTGTCTTACCTTGTGCTCTTTCCCCTTCGAAGCATCACAATATGTGCAAAAGTTCCCGTTGTGTATTTTATGTGCACATTAGGTTTGATTTGAATACTAGTGATAGAGCTCTAGCTAGCATGGGGCTATGTCTATACCAGGACGAAGGTATCATGTGATTAAAATCCTTGGATGTTAAATCACCCTTCACAACCAATCACAATCAACCAAGACTAGCTGGTATTATATCAAACATAGGCCCAAGCCAGTAATGGTATGACTCAGTTTAGCATCTTTAGGCTAGCCTAGAGGGATTTCGTACCCCCCTCATTTTAGCTTGTCACAAATTATAAAACACAGTGTAGGCATATAATATTTACAGAAAGGCGTATAATAATTTTATCACTTGTAGCTTTAAAAAAATGAATTGTTAATAAATTACACATTACAAATGTGAATATATAATAAGGGATAAATATTGCATTAATTTTAGGGGCATATAATCCGAAATAAAAAAGTTGCATTAATATATGATATTTGTTTTTCAATTCCTAAAACTCGATGTATGTTAGACTCGATACTCTAAACTATTTAGCAAATCTATTAAAAGTTGACTTCAATATTTAATTAATTAATGGGAAACCCCCATTTTAACCCATCTCATGTATACCATTAATTTTGGAAATCAGGATCACAATTAAACTGTCGAGTAATTATATTATTCCTTGGTCGCTCTTCATAACGCATGACCAGCTTCACATCATCTGTCAAAGTAAAGTAGAATTATTTCAAAATCTTTCCAACAGTCCAATTCCCTCTATCTCAAGGCTGTAAGCACCAGCTGCGGTGTCGACGACCGTCTGTGCTGACGACCATCTTTTTAGGCCGGCGGCCCTCCGTGCCTGAGTCACCTTGATACAAAACATCGCTTTATTATTGCGGCTTTCGAAAACACACAACACACATTTAATTTTAATTTTACACCAGTAAGTAATATCTGTAATGTATTATTACATACATTAATAATTTTTCATTTTTAAAGACATAAGATCAGATACTAAAACAATTATGGAGACCGTAGCCTGAAAGATAATTCCATTAATGAAGGAGCTCAATTAATTAGGAGGAGCCCATTATCGCTCAGAAAACAAGGTTGCCCGGATCAGCTTGACCTGTGAGATTGTGCCGAATTCTGTGTCCCCTCTGTGACGTCTCTGTAAAATTAATCAATTCAATCTGTGTGGTTTTGCAGTCATGTGAATATGTGTTTTGTATTTTGTTATTTAAAAATTATGTGACATCATTGACTGAATGTTAAGGTTTTTTACACTTTACTCTGTTGGGAGTTTTGAAAACAATGTAATACTGTACTTATTTTTAATAATATCTTGTAATTGTGTAATTACCATTTCCTTTTTTGGAATACCTAGGGCCTTTTTTAGAGTTATTCCCAAAGTGTTATTTTGAAATATTTAAAATAATAAAAAGTATTCCTCAGGTGGTGCCAATGTGATTTCCCAAACCGGGGAAGCATACAATATTACTGGATGCAGATGAGATTTGTAAAGTAGAAACTTTTTTAACAGATAAAGCTGATTTATGTTTAATACACAAACAATTTTGGTACCTGATCTTCAAAATACCTACGTAATTTTTTGTTTATATGACTATGACTTTAATAATATACAGTTCAAATATTCTTCAAAGAGGAATCTCTAAATCTGGATATTTCCACGCTTAGATTAAGGCCTAATAACTTTAGAGGGCCATGCGGTCTGGTAGGCACAAACATATTCAGTTCACCCTTTTTAAGGTTAATATAAATTTTAATTTTGTATACCAATTTTTAGAAGATTGTATTATGATTCAGAGGTAAGTAATAAAAATTATAAAATCTTGATTTATTAGTATTGTCAGGAAGACTTCATGTACGCGATATAACAATCGCACTATAGCATTTTTCTCGTTATTCCTCCATGTTTTATCCGCCAATAAAAATAATCCTAAATATATTTTATTTATTTTCCCCACCTTCTTGATTTCTAAAGGTGAGCAACAATGTATTTTCAGAGAGAAAACATGGAGAAATAACAAGAAAAATGCTATCGCACGATTGTTATATCACACAATTGCATGGATCCCGTATTATCATGTTATAAACACTCACTCACACGCACATTGGTTGACTTACGGTAATGCCACAATAATAATACTGGATGAATAAATGCAAATTAATTTATTTAAATATTATTTATTGGTTTTTTATCATAAAAATAAATATTTGTTTCATGCATAAGTAAAATCCTAACTCCAATATTTACGTGTATCAGGAGGTTATGTATTTTAAGAATTTATGGTTTGGTAGTTTAATGTAAAGATATTGTCATCAGCTAGGTGACAATGATAAAAAAATAAATTGTTTCGTTTAAATTAGTCAACCAATAAGCCACAGTTTACAAAATGCCAATTTGTAATACGGTAATAAAAAGTAATTGCGATGGTGGAAACATATACTGTACCAAACTATCTTATCTGCATTTTTTTGTCCATAGCGTGTGCAACTTTAATGGATAGAGGGATGGTGAATGTCAATTTAGTGTATGGCACTCATGTGACCGACAATGATCCCCGCTTGCATCCAGTGCTTATTGTCGGACAGCTCAAGAACCTGAATCGGATCAAGTTTGATAATATTAAATGTAAACTTGGGGGCAGAGTGTCTGAAGAGGTTTGACAATTTTTCAATATTATAAATTGTAATTATTAAAATTAGTACCATAGTTTAGTTTTACTAAGATATTTCAGTTTTAGGAAAACTTGTCAGTTCTTTGATTAATAATTAATTGTATCAAGTAAACAAAAAAAAAAAAATAGCAACACATTTTATTTGAAAGATTGGGAATTCAATCTAGCTTATTAGCCTTTCTTTTATAATATATTTTTTAATTTTTAGATTTATACTATAGTGTAGTCTGGATTAATGTGGCAGAGTCCGAATCCAGCTATCTGAAAATCCATATACTGTAATCTGAAAATATAACAGGATGGATGTCCACGTCGCATAGTCAATGATTGTGAACGAAAAGTTGTTTTTAATTTTATTAAAAGTTAATAAATTATAATAAATTAACTTTTTTAATAAAGGGAAAACAAAGCAGTATGTTTTATTAATTTCAGGTAAGAAATAAAACACTTCAATTCAAAATAAAAACCTGATTTATTTCATATTAATTTATTATTTAAGTCTAGAAACAGTTTAATAACAGTTGAATCTAGAAACAGTTCATTTAGCAATAAAGTATCTCATTGCGTTTTTTAAAATTTTTTATCTCATTATATAATTTTCCCAAAATAATATCAGGTTATTGGCAAAAACACAGCTTATGGGTGTGCCTGTAGTTTTTATATGTTCGTCCTACACGTTTGGCACGTTTGGTTTGGTGAGTGCTGTAGAGTGCTCGAGAGAAACTTACATTTTAACTTTTTTTTAACCTGATCTGGATAAACTGGAATCTGGATGATTACGATCCGAATAAACCAAACTTTACTGTAAGTGTCAATTAAACTTATAAAATGCCAACTTTTTACTTAACAATAACTAAATATGAATATATTATCTTTTAGCCTTAAAATCTATAATTTGTTTAGGATTTTCAACTGGCTCTAAAGCGGTTCTCAGGATCCCACAACGACCCAGTAAACTTGTATTTAAATTACGCAACGATTGCACCACTACCTGACCAGGCATCACGCCATAATGCACCTGCTCGCCCCCACGCGCTCACCAAGGTGGTCAAGTCTGAGACATTTGATGTAGACGGTGAGAGCATTGTGGTAAGTTTGTCAAAATTATGGAAAATCAAATTTATATTCTCATTCTATTTGAAAATTTTCTATGAAGAGGGAAAACCTAAAACGAATATCTCTTCTATCAAATTTTATCAGATAGTCTTTAATTCCTTTTTATTAAATTTTGGTGCATATTCAATTCAATTTCAAACATACCTGTCAAATATTGTGCACATTGAGTGCACAATATTTGACGATATTTGACCATGAACGCCATAAACAAATATTTTAACAATGGAAAAAGAAGGTAGTAGTTTGACTACAGCAAGTAAACTTGAATAGTGAAAGTTCACTCCTTTGTGGAGACCCCCTTGTTGGTGTGATCATTCCAAGAAGGAAATCCATACTTACTTGAGATTCTTCCTATGCACATTCAGATGTTTATTTTAATTAGAGGAAATAAATGTAATGGAAATGTAATTGAAATGTGAGTAATTAAACATGTGGATCTCATTACTGCTTGCTTGAAGCCAGTTGGTCGGTTGTATTTTAAGCTATCCGCAAAAAAGTAGAACAGCGCATATCTTGAGCTTGATGGACTTCCTTACTAATCAGAAAAAATATTTACTCTAAATGAGAAAACGTTTGGCAAAAATTCAGGCATTGTCCTGAAGAAAATTTTGGGAACGAGTTTACATATACTGCCTTGAGAAAGGTAGAAATATATTCTCAAATAATGAGGAAACTACCATTTATCTTTCTTATTTTTAGCAAATTTTCCATAGGGAAGAAGCTATTACCGTAGGTCTCATGGCAAGACTTAAGCCCAAGACCACGTTATTTTTTTGTCTTTAGGTGCCCAGAGACCAAAAACAATAGTCGTTAAAATTTATATATATATATAATTATTTATATCTATACGGTATGTGTGTGTGTGTGTGTGTCAGTGAACACAATAACTATCGTAAAAATGGTCCGACCCGAGACCAAATTTGGTAGAGACGTGTATTCCTACATTTGCTCGGACGAGTTCGTAAACCAGACATATCGGTCAATGGAAACAGGAATTTTGGGGGGTATTGTACTCAAAATTTTTTTTTTGCATTTTTCATATGTAGTTAAAAAAATTTTTAATTTTATCTTTCAGCATTAGAGTCAGCTCAAAAAACTACACAATTTAGTTCCCTAATGTTTTTCTCTATCTCCAACGGTTACTGAGATATTAAACAAATCTAAACACAGTATGTTGTATTTTGGGACTCCAATGTTAATCTTATGGAGGATAAGGAAAAATTAATATTTCCCATATCAATCAATATCTATCTATATAAATAAAATTAGAGTTTTGTCTGTACATTGCTCAGAATTATTCACTTTTTAGTTATTTTTACTTTTCGCGCGTTAGAGAATCCGAAACCGGTCTTATCTCAATTTTTGTTTTGTTTGTCTGTGACGCTCCAGGAGGTATTTTACGTCATCTTCTCCGAAAAAACGGGTGAACTGATTACAATGAAACTTATTTCATGTATTCTCTACATTCCAGAGAAGGTTTATAAATGCTTGAAATTAGAAGTGTGCGGATATCCAAATATCGGTTCGGATTCGGATCGGATATCCGAAACCGATCCGAATGTATTTAAGATATCTGGTAATATCCGATAAATATCCGAATTTTTGGATAGAATGTATATTTCAGCAATTTGAACAAAAACAACGAGATTTTCGTGGAGTTAACACCCTCAAAGCCAGAATAATTTTTGCTTAAAAGAGGTCTTATGTAGTCTTTCATCAAAACAATGTCGTTGACTGGTAGACGCGATACACTTATAGCGATTCGAATCGCTAAGCATTATGACAACATGAAATATATCCCGAAAATATGTGTTCTTGAATAGTGAATCTATAATTACACTAAACGGTATATTTAGAAGTTTGGAAAGATCAGGATTTTGAATGATTTTAATTGGTTTAGATTATATTACCAACTTAACTAATCGATAATAAACAATGAAATAGTAAATGAAACAATCGAATGTAGCAACAACCAAACCAAAGTAAGGTTACGGCTTCCTGGTTTTTGTAATGCGTAGTAGACGCTAATAATGGCAAAATGCCACCGCTGCTGTGTCCTTTAGTGCATGATAGCTAAATATCGTACTTCTATTGTCACTACATCTTATTAGTACTCCTTTACATTTATCACGGATATATTTAAGGATGATACGTCCTCGAGGTATCAACTAATTATTTTTAATGAGTTTTAATAATGTTTTAATCGGTATAAATAAATTTGATAATACGACTTTTACCGGTACCTACTATGACTAAAGTAGTTGATTTAATGTTATTGGTAATAAACCATCATAATAGCTCGTTTTGCGACGGGGTTTCCAGCAAAAATAATACTACTTCATTCTGATTGTCTACGTAGACTATCAATTGTTTTGTTATCGCAATACGATAAAGTGTTGCCAAATTTACATTTGGCCTATTCGTTGTTCGGTGTTCACATAACCAACAAATTTCCCACTTGTTTTCAATCTACATTTTCTCTTTGTTAAATGAATTTAAACATTATTAGTTTTACATTTTTAGATAATTTTAAGATGAATAACTAACTAGATTACGACGAGGTACCATAATTTCACGGGTTTCAATATTGTTACACAGCCGATTGGGGTATTTTATCTGCCAAATATTCCAACTCTGCGCCTGCGCACAGGCCTTTGTTTGATAGCAGCTGCACTGTCACTGCCCCTGCCGATACGCAGATAGCCGATGGCATCGAGCCAACGTCGTCTGTCAAATCTTGATTCTTTGTTAATGGTGATTTGTTTTTATCATTGTAATAAATAAAATAATTGAATCGTGAAACAAAATTGAGAATTAGTTGATGATTATTGATTAGTAGAATGAATTGATGAATTAGTAGAAAGTTTGTATTTTTTTTACCTTTGGTAGTTGCCTTAGTTCTTGAGTATTTTGTTGTTTTGATGCGCATTTCGCCACTCTTGTGGCATCATCAGAATAAATAAAGATGAAAAACACATACGGAACTTTAATTAAGTGATAAAAATACAAACTATTTACATTATTTACATCCGCGCACTTTCACTTAATTAAAGTTCCGTATGTGTTTTTCATCTTTATTTATTCTGATGATGCCACAAGAGTGGCGAAATGCGCATCAAAACAACAAAATACTCAAGAACTAAGGCAACTACCAAAGGTAAAAAAAATATAATTTTTATTCTTGAATCTGGGAAAACATAAATAAAGAAAGTTTATGTCATTTAATGACGAATTATAAGGTTTCTGTTGATTTAATTTGTGAATTACGCCATATTAAAATTTGTTACTGGTACTTTTAAATGCAGTGAAGTAAAAATTTTAGTTTTGTTGTTCATCCTATGAAGAATTTATGATTTTTTTATGTACCATTTAATAATTTTGATAACATTTTATTGATTTTTTCCTAATTTATTCTTAGATAAGTCTGATTTCACTTTGTTATTGCGAGTATCCGAATCCGAAAACTATCCGATCCGAACCCAAACTATCCGATCCGAACTTGAGCTATCCGATCCGAAAACATAATTCACTATCCACACATTTTGGATTAAACTTGGTATTTACCTTCATTGGGTTGAATTTCTATCGATTTATGCTTAAAAATCACAGTTTATGTGTTTATCATGGCAGCAAACCTGCATACTCTTTTACCATGTTAATCATATAGGGAATAGGCAAAATCCTTTACTTATGGACAGATATTGATGAAAGTTGGTATAAATGTTAAAAATAAAAATTGTTTATGGTAAAAAAGAAGCCTACTTTCACTGTTCCTCACAGCAGCAAACCTGGACACTCTTTCCCATGTTAATTTAATGGAGAATAGGCAAATACTTCTCTTGTTTATGGACAGATTTTAATAAAACTTGTTATATATTAATATTATTATATTATTGATTTGGAAATTCGCTGAGTACGCAGGTCTGCTGCGACAGGGTTTTTTTTAGTTCTATTTAAATCGTTATCTCAAGCAAATTTTTGATTGCTAGATATACCATATGACATTAACCTTGGACTTCTAAAAAGAAAACTGAGTGGGTCCATCTACTCCTATATATGTAAAGTAGAGCGTTGATAATTCGGTTTTCAAAAATCCCGACCGTCAATAATTTGAATTTTCCTCTAGCTATAAATAAAGTTTTATATTGACTGCCCTTGCATTAAGATCTTTACTTGAATGGTTGATGAGAAAATGGTGTATGTGTGCTGCGTACCGAGAAGGAGGCGAAGAATGGGCGTTGCCAAGGTCATACAGCCACATCAATCAGCTACATGACAATTAATTGTCCTGCTACCTGCCAGTCTACAGACTGACCCTGAGCTCATAAAATATGATACAGTGCTTAAAAATTATTTTAATTTATATGTATTTTAGACCCTGTACTGTGCCTACATATGCAGGTTGTACTGTACCTGCAAATTCAGGTACAGTGTTGTATTTATATCTTATGATATAAGTACAATTTTAAATGTTTTTTTCTCAAATAGTGCATGCTAGCCCTATTTTAAGGTAATTTCGGTAATCCAGATAATTGGTTGATAATTATCTGGATGGAGTCCAGCCCCAATTAATCTGGATTGTCGACGTTCTACTGTACCTTTTATTTATGTATATTTCTAATGGATTATGGCTGTGAAGGTGATTTGTGAGAGGAAAGATGTGTTCGCCTTGGGATGTGCAGTGGCACGTGCGTTCCCCCTGTACTCGCGCAAGCTTGCACGTGTCATGGAGAACACTACGGTGACAGTGGCTGTAGAATTTCTGGTGTTGGAGGAGGATGGCTCTATCTCTGTCTTGTCAAAAGAAGAAGCAGCTGCTCTGCAGTCAGCAGCTGATGGCATCAGACTAGCCGCACGCATTGTAGACACTCCGTGTAACGAGATGAATGTTGACACGTTTGTAAATGTAAGCAAGTATATAGTACCGTGATTAAGAAATTACAAATAACAAACAAAAATTACTGATAAAACAAACTATAAATCATTTGTTGGTAGGATTTTACTTGCATTGTAAACATTTTAAAATCATAAAAAAATCATTACAGTACTTTCAGAGCAAATCTCTATGTATAAAAATGAATGTATGTATATGTATGTCCTTTATGCGTTGCCAAACTACTCATCCAATCGCCATGAAATGTTTAGGTAGTTGCTCTACAAGTATATATATATATATATATATATATATATATATATATATATATATATGTGTGTGTGTGTGTGTGTGTGTGTGTGTATTAATTATTAATTATTAGACCTATATTAAAATTACATCTCAAAATATTAGATTACAGATTAAAATAGTAACTAACAACTTCAACAGAATTTTACCCATCAAAAAGTAGAGTTCAAATCCTATAAACATTAATTTATTTTCATTTAGGAAGTACAGCAAGTGGCACAGCTGGTTAATGTCAATGTGAGCGTGATCAGAGGTGAGGAACTACGAGAGAAGGGGATGGGAGGGATCTACGGTGTGGGCAAAGCGGCAGTGTGCCCTCCAGCGCTGGCAGTACTGAGCCACACGCCTCCCGGGGCCACACAGACTATAGCCTGGGTCGGCAAGGGGATTGTATACGACAGCGGTGGCCTCAGCATCAAGTCCAAGGTGACTTCTGAATCTGAGTCCTTAATAATATTCTGTGTTTTTACAATAACGTGTTCCAGTGTTATTATAGATTGATGGCGCTATTTTTCACTTCTGAATACTTCTATCAGGAGTGAAGGACAATGAACTGTAAATATCCACCATATTAATGCAAACCGTAAAACCAACTTTAAACATTGCAGTAGATCTGCATACTCAGCAAATTTTGGTCATTGCAAAATGCATTGTTTTAAAAATCCTGTATGGTACTGTAATATAAGAAAGGTTTATTGCACAACCATCTCGAAAACTGTTGCATATAAAATATTTTTAATTACAGCAACAACTAATTTATATATATATATATAAAATCAAAATGGATGTTGGGGAAAACTTAGGATATTTTGTGAAAAATTAAAGATTAACCCTTTGGGGACTAGAGCCAATTTGAGTCAATAAGAGTCAATTTGATATGTGAAAAATACCACATGAAATTATGCATTTTTGCAAAGGTTTGTAAAAATGTCCGTACCGCCTTCAATTTTTAAGATATCTTGATAATTTTTTCACCAAAATGGTTGTAATGGTTACTCTAGCAATTACTGTTGGTATATTGTGTTTGATTTTAAAAATAAAAATATTTTCACGGTAATTATAACAAAAAAGTAATTTTGTTTTTAATGTTTTAGTTGAGTTACGTATACAAAAAAACAAAAACATTTTTAATGTGGGAAACTAGTTTTTATAATTAATAATATTATGAAGAGTATGTATACAAAGTTTCATGGGATTTGGACATAAAATAAAAATGTTATGGTAGAAAATGTTTGTAAATACATATGAAAAAAATCGATGTAGGGTAACACCTATTTTATGAATAAGTTGAATTCAGTTTACTTACATGTTTGGATGTAAATTTTTTTAAGACCCTGGATTTAAATACACTTTAACACTATATACACTATTTACAAAGTTTAAACACTTATGTTTTTAGTCATTGCAGTTATGCTTCGAAAAGCATACTGTGTGACACCCCTCACCGCACTTGTTGCACACAGTTCTGGATCTTTTTCTGTTGTTTGCAAGGGAACAAGTACTTTTCTTAGAACAGATCCAACAAGTCTTCTCTTTTCTCCCAGGTAGTTTTACTAGGCCTCTTCTCACAGAGGGGCTCGGGTTCATCAAGGTCGCTTTCTTCATTTGGGCTGTTTTTTTCGTTGAGCCAAGCGTTCCCAACCCCTTCAATTATGTCAATGATAAACTGGTAGTGCCCGACAGGTTTAATTTGCAAAGATTTACAATTGTGCTAATATAAGATGTAAGCATTAAGCATCAAACGAGATATAAAGTTAAACACTACCTTTTTCCAGTATTTCACTTGTCTGCGTTCTTTGAGATAACAGTAGAGCATCATATCGAATGAATCGATACCTCCCATTTATCTGTTATAATCTGCAGTTATAGCTGGTTTTTCAACAATAGTTGTTCTTCCACACTTTTTTTAGTGATTTTTTCATTCCCATTACCAGTCATATATGTGTTTTCCAAAAACAACCACTTGGCTAAATTGTTAGATACAAAAAAATTATCAATCAAAACATGGCACCCCTTTTTCAGATAATTACAGGCAGTCAATAATTTTTTCACAACTGTATATCCCATACCAAATTCCTTTTGATCATCTTTATCTTCCATTGACTTGGCCCCTTTGTAACAAAAACGTTTCAAGCAATATTTACTAACCGAATCGCACAGGACCCAAAACTTGATGCCCCAGCGGTGGTGGTGTTTGTTGGGTAAATATTGCATTGAACTAGTATGACATTTAGTACCTATCATGCTTTCATCCACTGACACTGATTCATGAGCACAATAAAAGTGTGGGAACAAAGTGTTACAATGCTGAACAATAGGCTCAAATTTTTGACATGGGTTGTAACCTGGTTGGCCGGCTTTAGGAAGTTTTGAATTATCTACTAAGTGGAAAAATGTTAAAAGATTTTCAATTCTAGCCCTTGGGAACATTTTGCCAAACCATGGTGTAGCTTGAGAACTAGTGTTTGACCAGTATGACTTAAGGCTAGGTTTCCGGATTAGTCCCATGTTTAAGATTACCACAATGAAAGTACGGATTTCAGAAACGGTAACTTTGTACCAGCTTCTCATTCTACTTCTCGGAGAAATATTGTGGTTTGTTGACAACATCTGCTCTGCATAACGGTTTGTTTCAACCACAATTAAATTCAAATAACCCTGTTGCAGCAGACCTGCGTACTCAGCGAATTTCCAAATCAATAATATAATAATAATAATAATAATAATAATAATAATATATGACAAGCTTGGTCAAAATCTGTCGATAAACATGAGAATCATTTGCCTATTCTCCATAAGATTAACATGGGAAAGAGTGAACAGGTTTGCTGCTATGAGGAACACTGAGAGTAGGCATTTATACCATCAAAAAATTTTATTTTTAACATTTATACCAACTTTCATCAACATCTGTCCATAAATAAAGGAGTTTGGCTATTCTCCATATGATTAACATAGGAAAAGAGTATGCAGGTTTGCTGCCATGATAACCACATAAACTGTGATTTTTTAGCATAAACGTATGGGTCCTAACCACATAAAGCTAAATATAAAGTTTTATCCAAAAATATTGGTTAATAAGTGAAAAATTAATTTTTCCTTATCCTCCACTAGATTAACATTGGAGCCTCAAAATACAACGTACTGTGTATAGATTTTTTTTATATCTCGGTAACCGTTGGAGATAGAGAAAACAATTTTTGCCGGTGTACGTAAGCTGCATTGGACCACGCCATCTTACACTCCCGTGTAACAAATTTAATAATAATGGCAGGATTTGGGTAGTCTTTTGACTCTGGGAGCCTGTGTGCAATGGAGATGTCGTAGCTGTTGTATTTAATCTGGATCAGATTAGCCACTTTTGCCAGAATTGAATATACATTTTCACCCCTAGTATAAGGTATTCCAATAATCTCAATGTTATCACGTCTTGAATACTGTTCCATGATACGTAGCTGTGTCTTGAAATCTTCCACCTCTAGCCTAAGGTCCTTATTTTCCTGAATTATTGCTGAGATGTCTTTTATTAATACATTATTTTCTGAGACTAAAGTGTTCAAAGTAGCTTGCATCGATGAGATAGTGATATTAACACCTTGTAACTGACCTTTAATGTCCTCAATGTTTGCGCTGACTTGTCCAATTTGGCCGCTCAGGTTCACTTTGAGGTTATTAATTGATGAAATAAGCGCTGAGAAGTCCGTGTTGCCTTGGTTTGAAGTTGAATTGGCACAAAAATCACATAACCACGTGTTTTTTGTTGGTTTGTGAGTTTTAAAGTTTGTATCGGAACCGACACGCGTGCACGTGGGATGGAACACTAGGCTACACTTTACACAAACTGCTGCTGTTTTTTTTATCAGCTACAGCTAACATACACTTTCCACACGATGACATAATGTGCGCCACAAAATAAAAACACAAACTAATAAAAGTATAACTTTTATAAATCACGTACATTGTAACAGTACATACAGGCACGGCAGGCAGTTTAAACTAGACAGCCGAGGTCAGAGGGCAAGTGACCACACTCGTCGGCATCCAGGAGGGAACTGATGTGTACTGTGTTTAGATTTCTTAATATCTCGGTAACCGTTGGAGATAGAGAAAAACTTTAAGGGACTTAATTGTGTAGTTTTTTAAGCTGATTCCAATGGTGAAATATAAAATTATAAATTTTAAAAAAGTACATGTGAAAAACGCAAAAAACCCCATTTCGGGGTACTAAACTACCCGTTCCTATTGACAGATATGTCTGGTTTACGAACTCGTCCGAGCATTTGTAGGAATACACATCTCTACCAAATTTGGTCTCGATCGGACCACTTTTACGAGAGTTATCGTGTTCACAGACACATATATATACATACATATATACATAAATTTTAACGACTATTGTTTTTGGTCTCTGGGCACCTAAAGAAGAAAAATTAACATGGTACCGGGCTTAACTCTTGCAATGAGACCTACGGTAATAGCTTCTTCCCTATGGGAAATGATCGCTAAAATGATCTAATGGGGTTTTTTCTCCGATAGGTATATGTTTTTGCCCAGGCATTTCATTATATGTAAAAGATTATTCTAAATTTGGAGGGTTATTTTCATCAACCTCTTCCCATTCACTTTCATTGTTTTCATCACTCTCATCACTTGAGAGCACCTGCCTTGGTTTAGGTCTCCTAGCCATCACACTATACAACTAAAACACACAATCACAAAACTAAACACAAGAAACACGCCAATAAGTGCACATAACTTCAATAATAATGGTATAAACTTGACTAGAGGTGGAGCAAGGAAAACGGAATACTTGCAAAAAAATCAATAAAAAACAACCATGGTTCGATTATGAATGTTCGGCACTTAGGAAAAAGATGTTTAAACTTTTGAACTTATTTAGGAAAAATAATTCAGCCCAAATTAAGCTAAATTATACGGACGCCCAAAAAAGGTTTAAAGTATTGTGTAAAAATAAAAAGAAAACTTATATCGATCAGGTACTGAGCAAAATAAATAACAGAAGGGATCCAAGAGAGTTCTGGGGTGCAATAAAATTTTTTGTATAAAAGTCATCACGGTCAGTCGGGACAATCACCCCCTCGAGTGGGTGACACATTTTTCAAGATTACTAAACCAGCCGCTGTTATATGATTGTATGGCTTATGCTGAACCGTTAGTTAAAGGCGTCTTCCTCAATGGAGATTTTTCACTAACAGAATTAAAAAGCACATTGAAAAAGTTAAAAAATAATAAAGCCCCAGGCTTGGATAGAATCCCTTACGAGTTTTATAACGCTCAAAAACAACTGCTAAAAACTTACAACAATATATTTCAGAGTGGAATAGTTCCACAATCCATTAAAAATTCAGTTGTATTCCCCCTCCATAAGAAAGGTGATATCAATTTGGTTAACAATTATAGGGGCTTGTCATTCATAGACAGTATAAGTAAGATATTCACTAGTCTGTTAAATGATAGATTAGTTCACTGGACTGAGAGTAATAATATAATATCTGATCTCAGGCAGGTTTTAGGATGGCATATTCCACAGTGAATAACATATTTAATTTGTCCAGTATTGTAAATCTAAGATTAGCTATTGATAAAGGTAGATTGTATTGTTTTTTCGTAGATTTTAGTGCAGCTTTTGACACTGTCGAAAGACAGGCCCTAATTTTCAAATTGTTGTGTATGGGAATATTCATGCGCTATTTGAACGTATTAATAATAAGTTTGTATAACGGTACTACGTCAGCAGTTTGGTGTAAGGAAGGGGTGACCGAATCTTTCGATATCATCAGGGGTTTGAGGCAAGGCTGTCCTCTCTCTCCTCTCATGTTTTCATTATTCATAAACCACCTACCGGAGGTTCTTGGAGGTGGGTTTGTTATTGGAGGATACAGGGTAAATGTACTGATGTATGCGGATGATCTCGTCTTAATAGCACCGACACCAACAGTTTTGCAGCATATGATAAATAGATTGGAAAAATATTGTAATACTTGAAACCTGTGTGTAAATATGGAAAAATCTAAAATAATAGTTTTTAGAAAAGGAGGGAGACTTAAGTTAAATGTAAAATTGGTATTATAAGGGGGAAAAAAATCAAAATTGTCAATCAGTATAAATAATTGGGTGTATTTTTTTCTGCCACTCTAAATTGGGAAACTCATTTGTATGAAAAAGCAAGATCCGCAAAATTCGCTATAAATTCAATATGGAGAACTATTATAACTAACAATAAAATTAAACTGGATGCAAAGTTCACTTTTTTTAGTTCTGTATATAGAAGTATTGTTTTAGTCAAAATTTTCGAATTATTGAGGGTGGATATAGTTCCCTGAATAAAAATGTTTTGACGTGATGTCTGTCTTTTTTTGTGTGTGTTTTGTTCTGGATGTGTACAGTACAGTATTGGTCGATTTAGATGAAATTTGGCATGTATGTATATATTCACGGTACCTCCAGGCGTTTTTTTCATTTTTTGAATTTTGATTTTTAAGGTGTTCACCCTAAAAATTAAAAAACGTGAAAATCCAAATTTCTCAAAACGGCTCTAACGATTTTGATTAAAATTTGATAGTATAGTGCACAGAGTAATAATAATTTGACACCACGCATGTCTGTAAATGACGGTTCAAAGTTATGGGCTTTTAAATGTAAAAAAATCAAAATTTTTAAATTTCAGCGAAAAATATAAAAGTAAAGTATAACTTGATGGTACCATTGAAACCAGCTTAAAAACTAAAAAATTAGTATTTTGAATTATTTTTCTATGACTAACGGTTCGAGATAAAAGCGAAATTTACTGTTCATAGTAAACATAGTACGTTGTCTGAGAGCGTCCAATGTTATTCTTATGGAGAATATTAAAAAAATAAATTTCTTCCTTATTTCCCAACCGTTTTCCATGAAATTGGTATAGTGTAAGGTCAAATCATGAACAAAAAGTAAAATTGGTATTATTTTCCTCATATAAATATATGATATTTTGAATTATTTGTAGAAATGATTTTTATTACAAGATTGTCTTTTTAAATTTATTAAGGGAAAATATGTGCAGTCACTTTTTTTAGTTCTGTAATTAAGTCTGTTTTAAGTAATGGTGCGCAGGTATGGGGTATTAGAGAAAGTGATAATGTAGAATCAGTACAAAGAATTTTTCTTAAAAGAATTTTTAAATTGCCTTCAAATAACCCTAACCATTATGCCCTTTATTTGGAAATGGGAATGGAAAAACTATATTTCTACAATTTGTTTTTAAACCTTAATTATTTGGTGAAAGTGTTTTGCATGACACCCGATCACATTCCGCGGATTTTGGAAGAGGAAATTGTGCTGAAACAAATGGGTTGGTACAGAGACTGGGAGATATTAGCGAGGAAAACGGGTGTCAAAATAAACTGGAACATGAGGGGAAAGGAGGGTTTGGCACAACAGCTGATCGCGGTCGTTGAGATTGCACGTGTTACGTGGTGGAGCGAGGTCGAAGGGCGGGCAAGGACCTCACAATACCATCAGCATTATTTGACATTGGAACTTAATCTAGGAGATAAGAGTGTATTTGCCAACGGCAATCATGATTTAGTTACAATTTTTTGGGCAATAAAAGCAAGAGCAGGATTGTTAGATCTAAATTTTAAACCTTGGCTAAAAATTATAATTGTTCATTATGTAATTTAAATATTAGAGAAGATGTGTTTCATTTTGTATCAATATGTCCTATTTTGACCAGTATTAGAGGAAGGATATTTGGAAAAAGCTCTCTAAATGAAACAGAATTTTATGAATTTTTAAACGGGAAGAATTGGCGAAGCTTCGGTAATTATATGAAAGAGGCCTTGATATATCGACACTGTTTTATTAGGGAATTTAATTATTAAATGTTGCCAATCTAATAATTATGATGCAACTTTTCCCAATCAAAATTATAATCTAGTTTCTATTATTAATATATATGGAAGATAGTTACGATACAATTAAATTTTACATATTTCAAGATTCTTCTTTTTTAATTTTAAATGTATAATTTGAATATAATTCTTGTAATTTGTTGATTGGCAGTTGGTTTATTGATAGCTAGGAAATAGTTAGGTAGTTATTCGTTCATTTTTTATGTTACCATCAGTGCCAACCAACCGACGGTCTTAGTGACCACTGTTACAAAGTGCTGTAGAAAGATATTGTCACGTTAAATTATATATGAAACATCGAGAATTACTATAATGATCTTACACCAGGGTATCTTTGATCATTTTACTGCATGGAAAAATACACACACTCACATGCACAAATAATAATAATATGTATGATTATAAACAAGAAACATTAAAAATAAAAGGCACATCACAATATTTCATTACACATAAATAGCAAACAACTAATGCTATTACCTTACCCTAATTACTATTACCTTTTATTTCGGAGCTATACCATAAATGAGTAAAATATCTAATTTGTTTGGTTTAAAATTAAAATCAAATGTAAAAAACACCATCGTATGTTATCACGGGATAAAATCGTGTAGTATCAGGAGTGAAGTTAGTTGGCAATTTCAGACGGAGATGCCGGGAATGAAGCGTGACTGTGGAGGTGCAGCAGCTATCCTGGGAGCATTTTACGCTACGGTCAAGCAGGGGTTTTCACAAAACCTTCATGCAGTTTTCTGTCTGGCTGAAAACTCTGTTGGGCCCAACTCTACCCGGCCTGACGATATCCACACCCTCTACTCTGGCCGGTAACCATCTTTTTCTATAGACAACCACTACTCCATGTCGGAGGTTGAGAGAGTCAAACCTGAGGTTTTAGTGTGGTAGCCACTAATGTTAGTCACTTACCAAAGATCAAGAAGCACCAAATGTCCAAGTCCAAATGTAGCACCAAGATACTATTGATGGCACCTAAAAATCAGGGGCACCTAAGTAAGTGATTATGTGACATATGTTATGTTTCTTGTACGTTTAACTGCTAAAGATTTGTTAACAATATTTATAATAATAATAATAATAATTCTTTATTCATCAAAAAAGTATAATACAATACATTACAGTAGTAATCTTTTGAAATTCACATATAAATAAACCACTCAACGGATAAACAAATACATAAACCAACTATACTTAAACAACAAAATAAACTACTAGCGATTATTTAGACCTTAACATTTATGATGAATAACTGGGTTGCCCCGAGGCTATGCCCGATTGGGGTCCCTTCACTACACATACATGAACTCAAAGGAAAAAAACAGATGTGCCAAGCTGTTATTTTTGCAATAAAATTAAACATTCACATGAAAAAATAATTTAAAAAAGTATAGTATGCTTAATTAAGACTGCTAAAAGTAAAACTGCAACATATAAAACTTAACTTACAGCAGATGAAACTTAGGTAAAATATGAATTGGAGAAGTAAATTTGGAAGTAATTCTAAAAGCTATTCGGTAAAATAAAAAAAGGAACAAAATAAGCTAAATTTGAGGCTTAAGTAAAACCTCAACATCGTCAACTTTATGAATCCAGTATCGAAGTTTACTCAAATATTTAGTACCCTCAGTAATTTGAGAAATAGAATTAAACGTTATGTTGAATAACCTAGGCCGGTTAAACGAATAGAAATGTTGAAAGTGTGTTAATTTGGGTTTAGGAACCACCAAAGAGTGATCGGAACGTAACTGGTAAGGCCTTAAGTGATCGGTATGGTTTGCCACACTCCTACTAAAAAATAAACGCAAAACCTTGTATTTGTGGATTTGTTGGATTAACCTTTATTTGTGGATAGTAATTATGGCCACAGTATTATTGTACGTTTATATGTATGTTATTATGATTTTTTTCACGTCACTGTTTTAAGCCATTACATGACAGCAGTTTAAACATCCTGTAATTCAGGTCGTTTACCCTTTTTACACCGACCAAAGAGTCACCTTTCATCTTCATATTTATTTTTATTTTTGACGATTGTTACAAGAGTTGTTGGTCTCATATTAAATCCCTTTGTAAAGTCCATTTTTAGCGAATTTCCCATAGGGAATTAGCTATTACCGTAGGTCTCATGGCAAAGACTTAAGCCCAGGACCATGTTATCTTTTTGTATTTAGGTGCGCAGAGACCAAAAACAATAGTCGCTAAATTTATATATATTTAAATATATTGTTTTATTTTATTTTTTTTCTAACATATACATGTATGAATTGGAAACAACCAAAATTAACAACATCTGCAACCCATTTCACAAACATATTATCTATTGGCACAGATATGTTGATGGTGTAATTTGTTTAATCAAAGTAAACACGGAAACTTGTGATGACATCCTCATATACCTTAATACAATTTCAAATAAAGTAAAATTCACAATGGAAAACAGAAAAGAATATATTGATTTTCTTGACCTAACAACCTCCAAGAAAGGCAATAAACATAAATTAATACCCCCGTCGCAGCAGACCTGCGTACTCAGCGAATTTCCAAATCAATAATATAATAATAATAATATACGACAAGTCAAGTGGTTAAAATCTGTCAATGAACATGAGAATTATTTACCTATTCTCCATAAGATTAACATGGGAAAGAGTGTGCAGGTTTGCTGCTGTAAGGAACACTGAGAGTGGGCATTTATACCTTCAAAAACATTTATTTTTAACATTTATACCAACTTTCATCAACATTTGTCCATAAATAAAGGAGTTTGCCTATTCTCCATATGATTAACATGGGAAAAGAGTATGCAGGTTTGCTGCCATGATAAACACATAAACTATGATTTTTAAGCATAAATGGATGAACCTCAACCACATAAAGCTAAATATAAATTTTTATCCAAAAATATTGGTTAATAAGTGAAATATTAATTTTGCCTTATCCTCCATAAGATTAACATTGGAGCCTCAAAATACAACATACTGTGTTTAGATTTTTTTATATCTCGGTAACCGTTGGAGATAGAGAAAAACTTTAAGGAGCTTAATTGTGCAGTTTTTTAAGCTGATTCTAATGGTGAAATATAAAATTAGAAATTTTTAGAAATTACATGTGAAAAACGCAAAAAACTCCATTTTGGGGTACAAAACCCCCCCAAACTACCCGTTCCCATTGACCGATATGTCTGGTTTACGAACTCGTCCGAGCATTTGTAAGAATACACGTCTCTACCAAATTTGGTCTCGATCGGACCTTTTTTACGAGAGTTATCGTGTTCACAGACACATATATATATATATATAAAAATTTTAACGACTATTGTTTTTGGTCTCTGGGCACCTAAAGAAGAAAAAATAACATGGTCTCAGGCTTAACTCTTGCCATGAGACCTACGGTAATAGCTTCTTCCCTATGGGAAATTCGCTAAAAATATACCACAGACAAACACAGACAGATTTGATTATACCAGCAGATTAAAACCACCCTTGGCAACACAATACAGCAACATTTCGATTAATGACTAGCAGTAAGCCCGTCCTTTGTACGGTTTGTAGGATTCAGTTTAAAGAAGAAAGATCATCACACCAAATTGTAAACCTGAAATCCTAAACTAATCAATACAAAGAAAATAAATAAATACACAGCTTTATTATTTAGCATTTCTTTACAATTAATAGATTAGAACATTTATACCATTATTATAATTAGTTATACGTTAAATAGATTTTCGGTATAGTATGATTTCGAAATGGGTTTAAAATCAATGACCAATATAAACTAACTAATATTGATTTGACAGCTGTTTGTTTTTATTTCTATTAAATCTTTAAACTACAAAGACAGCTGATTATTACCAGTAGGATATTCATTGAAAACTGAATGAAAATGTGAGTATTATCACGTAAAAGTGGGTTTTTAAATGCTCGTTATTTACTTTTCAAGGTACGGCAGGCGATTTCAAGCATTTACTAACCTTCTCTGTAATGTAGAGAATACATGAAATAAGTTTCATTGTAATCAGTTCTCCCATTTTTTTGGAGAAGACGGCGTAAAATGCCTCACGGAGCGTCACAAACAGGCAAAAATTGAGATAAGACCGGTTTCGGATTCTCTAACGCACAATAAGTAAGAATAACAAAACAATTAATAATTCTGAACAATGTACAGACAAAACTCTAATTTTATTTATATAGAGTTACTTATTTATATAGACTATTACATCTACCATTGAATATGAAGCATGTGAACATGATTGGGTCTTTTTATTTGTCTTCAGTTTAAAAAAAATTACATTAATATCTCTAAAATTAAACTTTTTATGCTCTTTCTTGGCGAACATTACATTTTCATGAAAATGTGTGGCACTTTATGCCACGAATCATGGAAATGGCCGCGTCACTCAAAGGGTTAACACTGTGATAGATGTGCACCTTCTGCGAATATTGCGGGCGTAAAGAAGGGAAATGAAAACTTTCAAGTCCAGTCTTGCTTGAGTGATGGACTAGATAAGAATAAAAAATGTAACCCCGTCGCAGCAGACCTGCGTACTCAGCGAATTTCCAAATCAATAATATAATAATAATGATAAAATATGACAAGTTTTATAAAAATCTGTCCATAAACATGAGAATTATTTGCCTATTATCCATAAGATTAATATGGGAAAGAGTGTGCAGGTTAGCTGCTGTGAGGACAACTGAAAGTAGTCATTTCTACCATGAATAATTTTTATTTTAACATTTATACCAACTTTCATCAACATCTGTCCATAAATAAAGGAGTTTACCTATTCCCTATTTATTAATTAATCCAATAATTAATTAATTATTTATACAATTTATTAATTAATCCTATTAATCCAATACTATAATACGAGCAAGGTTTGTATATATATTTGCACATGGATCTCGAAAACGGCACCGAGGAATTTCTTTAAATTTTGGAAATAACTAATTTCCGAGTAGAAAATAAGTTCTAGATAGGTCTAATGTCCAGGAAAATTCGTGTTTTACTGGAATATTTAAAATATAAAAATTTAACATTACGCTTATGGAGAATAAAATGTAAACAATACAAACCAAAACAGCTGTTTATAACCGTTTGACAGTTCTTGATTGAAGACGGCAAAGAACAATATGTGAATAGAGGTTTTTCATAAATATTTATTTTATGTATGTAATAAATGTATGTAAAATTATCGGGTTGCTAAACAATTTGTAATAACTTAAGGGTAACACAACTGTGCGAAATAAAAGCAGGAAAGAGTATTTCCAAAATCTTCTGTGTTTTGATAGAAAACGTATTTGTTGTATTGCTTGAAGCCACTGTAACAAACCAATTAATATGTGTAAATTAAATTTCTCTTTTGATTTTCAATCCTCATTCCGTTTATATCAAAATCAGTTGGTCACAGGCTAATAATAACTGTATGGATAGTTAAACAGTAAATGATCGCCTAAAACAATTGAGGTTCGCTAAAATACCTTAACCGGCGTCGATCATATGGCAGACGTCGTGGTCCAGCGGTAGCGTGATGCCACGTAACTTGAAGGTGCGT